>JBBPBX010004816.1:0-45147 GCA_038048925.1 Garcialebias charrua
TCATATTTTAGAAGAACTTTGCGAAGTTTGTCCCTTTCTTCATCAGTTTTCAGGGCGTCGGCTTGGGCGACCACCTGGTCAATCTGTGAAGCAACTGAGAGGGGTTCTTGTTCTTTGGGGAGCTCCAGTGAGTCCCCTTCAGTGTCGTAAAACCTGTCAACAGGTAGTGCACTGTAAGTTTGAGGGCATAGACTGTCTCCTTTGTTGAAACCGAACCTGCGGACAGTGTCCTGGTCGGACTCAGTGGGGGAGAAAAGAGCTATGGCCTGTGTTGGTTTCGTGAACAAGACTTGCCCCGTGTGTTGATTTGGGATCAAGTTTTCTGGGAGTCCTCCCAGAAATGGAATGCTTAGCTCAAAATCATGAAAATCAGTAGAGATCAACCATCCTAACTGTGTGTTTTTTGGGATCAGTACCTCTTCTGTGCTTGTGTTGCACACAGCAACAGTCGTGGTTCTGCAGTCGAGGGTCACGTGGCATGTGGCCTCTATGGACAGTCCCAATTTGAAAAACATAGGAGATGGTTGAAAGTATGCCTGTTTTGTGCTAATAGCTTGTCCTTTCATGATGTGACACATCACTGGCTTGTTCATAACCTGAGGTGGTACCGCAGTGTTATGGCTGTTAGCAATCTGGCAGACCTCTGGTATGGTCTGTCCAGCCATAAGGTTCTCTGTGGTTAGCACAGGAGACTCCTTTGTGGCTGTGTCTAGTGACCACAGTACATTGTTGTTGATGTCCACTCGGACACCTAATCTTACCAAAATGTCGGAGCCTATGTAGGTTGCATGTGGTAAGTTCGGGACCACGAGGAATGGGTGATCCAGTTCTCGTTGGTTCCAGATTAGTTTCAGGTCAATGATCCCTTTTGCGGTCATTACCTGTTTATCGTTGGGGTCTAACGAAAAGCGGAAAGCCTTTTTGTTCATTTCTAGACCCAACTGTTTTTTAACCAAGGTTCCATAGAAAGCTTGGCTGATCGCTGATTTCTCCGTCCAAGGAGACAGAACAGCATCATCGGTGTGGGATCCTTGGATCTCAACACCTTTGACTACCTGTGGTAGGTAGTGTTCAGTGAGTGCTGACTGTTTCAGCTCGCAGAGGAGGCTCTCTTGTTGGGCCTTTTCTGCCTCACCTGTTGCTGAAGGTTCACTTACCGGGATTGTGCTCTCGTTGGAGGATCCCTTTGTGCCTTCCGCGGTACCTGCTGTTAGACAGTCAGTGTCACCTTGTGTAGGCATATCGATTGGCAGTGGTTGGCTCACTCTGGTCCACATTGTCTGATCGCCATAATCTATAATCGCGTCGAAGCGGTTTATAAAGTCTTGGCCGACCAAAAATGGGAATGAGTCAACGGCGGACACGTGTACCGGGTGGTATAGCGTCATTTCACCAATCTGCATGTGAACCATAGCTATAGCTGTTAGGGTTGTTCTCGTTTCTGAGAGTCCCTGCAATACTACAGCACATTCTTTGAGGGGTATTTCCCTGTCAACACCGCTAGCGGCTATCCGTAGCTCCTTCAACAGTGTGGGAGACATAATGGTTATGTCAGCCCCACCATCCAGGAGGGCCTCTTCTGTGAGGACCCCTTCTAAAGTGATTGACAGGTAAGCCTTCTTAGCGGGCCCCTTCCTGATAATGTTACACAGGAACCTATCAGGTTTTTTCCGACGTTTGTTACGTCTACCATTGTCTGTGTGATTTTCATTCACCTGTACTGGTAGTGCAGTCACACATGGGTCTGAGTGATCGGTCTGTGACGAGTCATTGTCTTTGGTGAGTGAGCTTTCCCCCCCTTTTTCTGATGAGGGGCTCTCGGACTCTGTAACAATGATGTCATGGTTACAATCAACGTCTTGTTGACTGTCTGTACCCTGATTGTCAGCATCCTGACCATCAGTATCTTGGTGACTGTCAGCAATTGTGGCATTGCTGTTATTTGTGTGTTCTGAGTCACTATCAATGATAGTGCTACACATTACTCCAGGTTTGTTTTCCTTGTTTGTTTTTTTCAAACTTTCTAACAACCGACGTATGTTCTCCATCTCTTCTGAGGACAGAGGTTTAGGGCCTTTTTTCTGGAACTTCTGTGGGTTTTTCCTCGCCCCAGACTGTTCAGTTTGAGGTGCAGGAGCTGGCGCATTGCTCGGGGGTCCCCTCTGGGACCACCCTCTTTCATATGAGTCACCTTGGGACCCATATTTCTTTTTCTTTTGGAACGCCCCCCTTTTTTGATGATGGGGTTCTTCCTCTTGATGCGGCCTGTACCACTTAGGGTCTCTGGACCCCTTTTGGTCTTTGTTCCAGCGGACACCTTCATTTTGCGGTCTGTCAGGTTGGAAATTTTGTTTAATCTCGCCTTCCTTAAAAGAGTGAGCTGGCGCTCTTGCTCCTTCAAGGTCTAGCGTTTGGTATTTGACCTTTTCACCTGGATACACCTCAACGGGTTTCTTGTGTCGCTTGTATGTTTCAAAAACACGTATAGCGCACTCCTTTAATTCACGCATGGTTTTTTCTCTGTAGTCGGCCATGAGGTTGGCCGTTGAACCAATCTCTGAATATAGATTGTTCATAAAAAGAAACTTAAAATCACGTTCATCCTCCATCCCTGGCTCATTCCGATCACCAAAAAAGGCTTCGAAAAGTCTGTCATAATATGGGATCGGATGTTCATTCTGCCCCTGAGTGATTTTCAATGCGGCTTGGTAGCCAACGTCTCCCATGCGAGGAGCATATTCTTGCAGTAGAGTTTCACAGAAAAGCTTGTAATCCTTCAAAATTGCGACTGGTTGACGCGCAATGAAGTGCTGCACTTTCCTGTTTGTGGTGAGTTTGATCAAACTGATTTTATCGTCAACCGTAGCGTTCGGATAGCATGCCAGTTTAAACTCAATGTCTTTCAGATAGGTATCGGTTTCAGTCGAACCATATTGCCCTGGCTCAAAACGTTGAACGAACTGGGAAATTTTATGGAGTCGTTCTATTGGGACAGCGAATTGAGAGCCATTAATAGTGATATACCCACCCATCTGCGCACCAGGTACACCTGTAGACATGGGGTACGTAGGTACCTGCCATTGGGTTGTCCCAGCAAATGTCTGTTGAGGTGGAGGTGGGGGTGGTGGCGGAGGGAGTAGTGCATCGGGCATGGGCGGTGGAGGAGGGAGTGGGTCATCAGGTATGGGAGGGGGCGGCGGAGGCGGTGGATTCTCAAGGTGTTTACTCATGAGATCCAAACATTTTCTCTCTTCGTCAAAGAGTTTGTTCATTGCTGATGCACGCTCTATTCTACAACTGTTCAGTTGGACTCTTAACCCATCATTTTCACGTTGTAACATCATGTGCTGTTCTTGTGATTTTCTATAATCATCTTGCAGCCTTGTGTACCGTAGTGATAATGATTCCAGGGTGTCCGTGCATTTGTCCAGCGCGTCCCGTGCCTCCTCACAATCCGCCTGAAGCGACTTGTATTGATGGTAATACTTATCCCTCTCCACCACACATTTTTCCAACTCACCTTGTGATTGGTCAAAATCCCTTTTTAACATTGTGCAAAGATTACGCGTTTGTTCAGCGCTGTCAATACTCGACTGTGTTAAACTCTTTACCTCCTGCTGTAAAGTGGCAACCTCCATTTGTGCTGTTAAACATGATGTAGAGACAGCCCGGCGTGCAGCAGTTTCAAAGTCTAGCTTGGCCTTTAACAGAAGGCTTAATTTAGCCAAACGTTTATCTCTGTCTGCTTTCTTTTCAGCCGTTGTGGTTCCAGCTGTTACAATTCTTAATGCTCTGTCCACATCTGTTTCCTCCATCAACTGTGTCTCTTCATGATAGTTTGTGATGGACCCTGTGAGTGAAAATAAGGCACGTTCGATCCAATCTGCTTTGGTCGGGTCGTGGCCTTCAGTTGGCACAGGCTGCCCCGTATCAGTGGTGTCAGGGGTCTCACCCTCTGTGCCTGCCATCTTTTATCTGGATTTTCAGTGAAAATAAAAATAAAAGATGCTCTGTATTCGTTACTCTAAACTTTTCACTATTTGAAATAAACAGGAAAGTTTAAATGTACACAGGATAACTGGAAGATGATGTGTCAGAGAGAAGGAAGAGAAAGGAAAAAAAAATTCAGTTATCTGGAGTGAAAACTGTACTTTTGTTTGTTATTTTAAATTCTTTCGTATTTAAAATAAGCAAAAATGTTTGTCTGTACCTCTGTTATTCTAAATAATTTATTTAAAATAAACAGGAGTTATTGTTTGTGTACAGAACAAATTTAAAAGCTGGTAACTCACCATAAAAATGCTGACTTTTTTATGATGTTTTTGAGAAAACTCATCTGTCAACGTCTTTTAACCAACAGGGGGCAGCTTCGAGACTTAATGATATCACGAGGAGACTGATTTTGTTTATTCAGTATTTAAACTAAAAACAACCTTTTCAGAGTTAGTTTCTAGTGTATCAGTGATAAACGCTCGAACCACGTTCTTGTCAGAGACAAATCTATGTTGTTAGACAGTTTAGATGGCTTTAAATGAGTGTTTAAACTCTCAGTGAAATCTCCGTTTGTCCTGTGAGTGTGTGAACTGCTTGTCACCCGAAGTGCACCTGGAAATGACGACACAAATAGGCGGGACGACGTAGCGCGTCACCAGCTTCCGTTGAGCGAGGCGGAGCTCGCTAAACAGATACGTGACGTCAACCAATCAATCACAGCGTTTGTAGTTCATACCAAGCATTCATGGTGAATGTAGTTTCTTACCTTCGACCAATGCAGTACCGGAAATGACGACAAAGTGGGTTGGTCGCAACGGCGTGCGTTCCCACTACAGCGAATCAGCGCTCGCCACGAGTGATTGACAGCTCACAGCTCTCGTTTATCCAATCACAGCTCATAAACAAACGTGTACACGTAGCCTTTAACGCTACCTATTAGCACAATAGAACGCAACTTTACAGACCCTTAAAACAACTCAAACGCTTCAAATTAACTTCCCAAAATTCTGAAACGTGGCAATCACAATTAAAACAGGCACGACTTAGCTACGCTCAGTAACCCAGCACTGCAGCTGCAGAACAAACACGGACTCGCTCGGAGCCACTTAAAGGTCGGTTCCGGTCCACTTTTTAATGGAGCAGGAAACGGGTCTGACAGAACCCAGCCGACAACGTTCTAACAGTAATATGCTTTTTCGACCTGCTCTAATATGTAAAATACCAGCACAGCGATCTTTTAGATGTTAATTATAGCTTTCAGGCTTTTGACACGGCGGTCAAACAAAGCTTCGTACAGGAGTCTGTGTGAACTGGACCGGAACCAGAACCCCCACAGACCACGGGCTGACAAAACCTCACCTGAATGCTTCCAACAGCGTGTAACAGAGTTGAACAATAACAATCTCTCAGCTTCAAATGATAAAAACATGCAGAATCTGCCTGTCTTGAACACTCCAGCCAAAAATTATCACCTTCAGAGTCCAAAAATTGGAACAATCATGCCAACATAACGTTTCAAGTTCATGAGAGATCACAGATTTATCAAATAAATTTTTAGAAAACACGTACGGCCACCAGATGAAGGAAACATGAGGGAGACCATATATTGTGTCTTTAAACACATATAGTGTCACCCAGATGTAACTAAAGGATTTTAACAGGGGTCAGTATTAAGCTGACCTCTTTATCCTTAATTAATCTACTTATTCAGATTGAATAGTAATTTCACGGATTCTTTTCTTTTTCAGTTTACCCAATATTTCTGTGATCTTTATGATGGATAAATAAACAAGGCCATTAAGTGACAAAGACGTTAACTTAGTTGGTATGCCAGGCGACACTACCATTTATTTAAAATAAATCAACTAAATTAACACCATTACACTTGATTGACATGATTTCACTTTCTTTCAATTTAATACGTCAGCACACTTAAATTTAACACAACAGACTTCAATATTGGATGTTAAACATATTTAGTCTGAGGGCTCCTTAGCTTAAATAGTTTCCAGCTTAGAATTGAGGGAAAAAGATAGGAGGAAGATGGGAGATGGTTTAAAGGAAATTATCTTGAGCATGATACCAAAAGTGACACTTCCATCCGACTTCTGCTAAAATCCAGGTACGTTTTGTAAACAGCTCTTTACCTTTCGACGACGAGTCTGATAAAGAAATGACACCAGCCTTCAGATGCGCAGAGTCCTTTAGTCCCAGCACGTCCAAAACTGGTTCTAGTTCACGTTTCAACGTCTCCTGGTTTCCGCTTGGTCATCAGAGAATATGTCAGCTCCTGGCCTCTGACTTCAAGATAAACTTATTCCAGGAAGGAATAAACAAAGTTTTGAGCTTGCGCTCGTTCGAAGTGGACTCATAACAGCCTGTTATTTAGTCCTTAGCCGAATGACTGTCCTTGGCGGGTGACAGGCATTCATTCAGCTCTTTGGGACGTCTTCATGTCTTTGAAGCTCCCAGAAACTCTGTCGTTCCAGCAACCGCTTAGAACTTAAAAAAGGAACAGAGAGGAGAGAGACTTGTCTCTTTTTCATTGGTCCACTTGTTATCACTATTCAAGGTGAAATTCAGCGCAGAGAAGGAAATTGTTTAGGAAAAGTATCTGAGTGAGAGACTTTCAGACGCTAGATGAGAGTTTTAGCTGAAACTCGACAAAAACAATTTCAGTGTAAGTCAGTTTGACATTTTAGCTGAACTTTGACACCTTTTCACTTGCAGAAATGACACATTGATGTTTCACATTTAAAGAATAACAGCATATAACATATATCATGAAAATGACAAAAGTTATTCTTTTGATCACATCAGCCTAAAATCAAAGATAGAAATAGTCTCTTTTGGTGACTATGTTCTCAGATTACAGCTAATGGAATGATTTTGTGGTAAATGTCTTGCTTTACTGAGAGGTCAGTAAAGGTCATCACTGGACAGTTCAAAAACCTTAGTTTGACCCTGGGTAGGTCCACTACAGCAGAGACTGGATCGTGAAATACAACTGTACAGAAGCCTAACAGCAATTCCAACAAAGGACAGCCCAACCCTCTGGTGGTGGATGAAGAAGGACACACTGCCCCTATTATCATCTTTTGCTGAGAAGTATCTCTGTGTACAAGCATCCTCCACCCCATCTGAGAGGGTGTTCTCCACAGCTGGGGATACGATCAGTCCTGAAAGATCCCGTATCCTTCCTGAGAAAGCAGATATGTTAATTTTTCTGAACAAAAATTGCTAGTTTGTTTTGATTAAGTTTTATTGTTTATTAGGAAATTCCTAATAAACAATAAAACTTCATCAAATAGGAATACTACATATATTTTTGGTTTTGGTGAAAGATCATTAAATTCTTTATGAACACAAATGGTTTACTATATTTTATTACCCAAATGAGAATTGATAACAAAATTGATAAGGAATTGAATTGATAAATGACATCGATAAAGGTATCGATATTGATAATTTCTTATCAATTCCCATCCCTAGTTACTAATCTTGAAATAGGTGACAATGTGTTTTCAGGCCACATGCCAGTATGGTTTGAGTTCACCCTCCCCCATCTAACTCCTAAGACGTGCACTCTTGCATGTCGCAGCCGAGCCATTAATCATTTCACTGCTGCACGTTTCACAGATGTTTACAACTCTGATAATTCTGCCCTCCGAGTTTCTCTCTACCACTGAGGAGCTGACATCCCAGTTCAACACTGTCTGTTTAAAGGCTCTTGATCATGTTGCTCCTGTTAAAACTAGAAAACCAAACTCAGTGCAGAACCTTGGCTGAATGACGTCACCAAGGCCGTTAGGCAGAAGTGCAGGAGGGTGGAGCGCAAATGAAGAAAAGACAAGCTGCAGGTATCTTTTCAAATACTAAAAGAGAGTTGCCGCCGTCATCAGAAAGCAGTAAAAACTGCTGAATCCCAATTATTTTCTGGTATCATTGCCTCAAACTCTCATAATCCACGAGTTCTGTTCTCCACCCTAAACTCTGTTCTCCACCTCACTGAACCATCATCTCTGGAAGCCTCGACTGAGCTGTGCGAGAACTTCCTACATTTCTTTTTAGAAAAAATTATGACCACCCGGGCTCTCATTTCTTCTCCAACTCACAATCCATCCATTTCACCTCAATCTGTTACTGTATTTGACCATTTTGAACCAATCTCTGTATTCTCTAGAGCAGGTCATGTGCAACCTGAAACAATCTAGTTCCCCCTTTGATGTTGTCCCCCCTTGGCTACTAAAGGAGGTTTTTCCTACTCTAGGTCCTTCCATTCTTGCTGTTTTAAATAGCAGTTTATCCACCGGCGTGGTGCCAAAAACATTGCTGTTCAACCTCGTCTGAAAAAAACAAACCTTGACCCCTCAGTAGTATCTAACTTCAGGCCTGTCTCCAGACTCCCGTTTGTTTCTAAACTTCAGAGAAAATAGTTGAGTCCCAGTTGAAGTACTTCCTGGAGGATCACGTTATCCTTGAGTTATTCCAATCTGGCTTTAAACCTCTCTACAGCTCTGAAACTGCCCTACTGAAGGTTTTTTAATGACATCTTCTTATCCACAGACACTGGTGACTCTGTGCTACTTGTCCCATTGGACCTTACATCCGCTTTTGATGCCAATGACCATGAGATCCTCATTGCTAGGTTGGAGCGGTAGGTGGGCATCACAGGGTCAGCCCTCAACTGGTTCAGATCCTACCTTGCTGATAGATCCTTTTTTGTTTCCATCAAAGATTTTAGTTCTGCAGCGGCAGAACTTAAATGGGGGGTTCCGCAGGGGTCCATCCTGGGTCATCTCCTATTCTCCTTATGCCTGCTGCCACTTTGTGCTATTTTCCAGAAACACAACATACCTTTCCACTTCTACGCCGATGATTGTCAAATTTACTTCCCCCTAAGACACAATGGTACATGCTCTATCCAACCTTTGCTCGACTGCCATCTAGGCTTGATTACTTCAATTCACTCCTGTTTGGTATCAGTCAGACCACCATTGCACGATTACAACTGATCCAGAATGCAGTAGCTCAATTTTTAACCAGTACAGGCAAAGGTGAGCAAATTACACCAGTCTTGGCCTCTCTGCACTGGCTACCAGTTCATCTTCTAATCCAGGTCAAAATTCTCCTGTATGTGTACAAATCGCTGAACAGTCTAGCCCCGCATCTCTCTAATTTGCTACACCCATATGTCCCACCAGTGCTCTGAGGTCAGCGTACCAGTTACTTCTAACAGTTCCAGGATTTCATCTTAAGTGCAGAGGTGACAGGGCCTTCTCTGTAGCAGGCCCAAGACTTTGGAACGAGTTACCTCTGCTCATCAGACAGGCCCCCTCCCTCTCGGTTTTCAAATCTCATTTAAAGACCCACTACTATTCCGTTGCTTTCAACACCAGATGATCTGTGTTTGGTCATTATATTTATTATCTGCAATGATTTTATGTCTATGTTTGTACAAAGTACTTCATTTTGTATGTTGCCTATGTGTTGCCTGTTGTTTGTTTGTTAGTACAGCACTTTGGTTGGCCTTGTCACTGTTTTAAGTGCTCAAACTAAATAGCTCACATTACAGAATACAGACTACTGTATTTAAAATGAGCTCACACCGTTTTAAAATCCAGGGAATAAAAGTGCGTTTTCAAACAAGATTTAAAAACAGTGAGAGATGGAGCCTGCTTGACATGAAGTGGTAAGTCATTCCACAGTTTTGGACCTGCAACAGGTTTTATGAACTGCATGTAATAGAGTTTTTGAAGTTTTACACATTTTCCATTGGGAAACATTATGAAATTGTTCAACTGTTTTTAGACCAATTTTTATGCCAACTGGTTAACTTGTGTCCATCTTATGGTACAATTTTACAGTGGCACAATTTCTTAGTTTAAAGATGTATTGTTTACTACATTCAGTTGTAAACTAAACAGGAGTTTATGAAATGTAGGAAATATTCACATTTCGTTTGTATTTAAATTTCACATAACAACCCAGCTTTGTCAGAAAAAAAGGTATTGTAGACATGTGGGGGTGAAAAGTCTTATCTGTTTAATTGTTCCACCGAATGCAGGTAAGTCTGAGCACCAGACTGCAGAGAGTGAACTTTAAACAAGGTAGTTATACATGCTAATGCTAAGGTCCCACAGTGTTTGCTCACATGCACCAACACTCACAGTTGTCTCGCACACCAACACCAAAGAGCCATGTCTGTTATCTCCTGCATCCATTAAGTGCTTTAAGCGCTGCACACTTGTCACACAGTCAATTCCTAATGAATTCTCCATGTGAGAAATGGAGGCAATAAAGGCAAAGTAGATGAGAACACTGCTGTGTGCAGTCTGTGGTGTAATGAAAACAGAGGGATGTATAATGTCTATTACCTTGGCCATGATCAAAGTCCTGACTCTGTATCATTTTTATGGCGTAATCCTTCTAAGGCTCTTCTTCCAGTGGAGGATTCAACTTGGCAGCAAACTGGAGATTACACAGGTTCCTGCTCAATCTTACTCACACCTTCAATATCCATTTCTGCTCTGGTTTTGTAGGAGGCAGTCTCTCTTTTTATTTTTTTACACTATCCCTCCTCTCTCACTTTGTCATCTCCTCATTTTCAGAATCTCCTTTTTGATTCAGCCCATGTAAGCCAGTCATTCATATCTGTCACACTGTGATGTGGCTCTGGTGGAGAGACTGGAATAATGCAGAAAAAAAAACATTCACCCTATCCAGAACCGGAATCATATATAATTAAAGGCTTAGCATTCCTTGAAAGAGTGCATATCACCCACCGCCTTCATCAATCTCATCAAAAGATTTTATTTTAATATTGTATCAAAGTTAGAGCTAGTTTGGTCACACCTTGAAATGGTGCAAGATTTTAAACAATATTGCAAAATCACACTCAAATTGTTAGTCCTCATAGTTTGTGTTGTGAATGGCTCTCTGCTACTACCACACCTAATTTTAGCACATTATCTATAAAGCTGACTGAGTTATAGACTAGGATCAGCAATAATAACACTAACAATGTTTTTTATAACTCTTGGGGGAAAAATCTAATGGAACAAACCAGTCATAATTATCAATACTGGCCTCTTCACTGTCAGTAGAAAAACAGTTGATCTGTTGATAAACCCTGATTTGCAGGATTATTAACTGTGATTGCCAACATTTCTTTTCCATCAACGTTACCAGCTGTTAAAATTTAAATACTGTGATATAAAATAATTCTTCTTCTTTCAGCAGCTCAGAGTGAATCTCCCTGTGTGACACTATTCTCTCCAGAGGCAGTAATATTTTTGGTGGTTGGTGAATCACATGTTCCTTCTTTTTTCTTCCATTCATTCAAAATCTTGGGATGTGTTAATACTGAGATCTAACACCTTCTACGTGAGCTTTTGTCTGCTACTAATAAACACGTTTTGGCATATAATAACATGTGAAACTAAAGACCTGTGCTTCTGAAAGGAAGATGAGGAGCTCATATTGTGATACATTCATGTCTTTAGACAAACTAGGTTTGTGTGACCCACTGAGACATCGGGATCTGAATAAACATCCTCCTTATATCAGGATGACCCTCTGCAGCTCTGGGTCTTTATCTAACAAGTGACACATTCTGCAATATCCAAAGTGTTTTCTTAAGCTTATGCACATCATCCACCACATTACAGGCTAAACATTTAAGCTATAGAACAAGAGCTAAAGCCTTTATACAGATAGGCTTTTACAATGAGATCTTGGGCATGATCCATTAACCCTCAAAAACATGTGCAAATATGATTCTCAGCTACTTCTGTTATAAGTGTGCATATACGTAAAAAATCACCTGGTCATTAATCATTAAAATTTGCCTAGTGATATTTTGCTCATGGACAAATATAGGCAAAAGTATAATCACCCAGCACCAAAAGGCAGGCTAATAAAATATTACCGGTAAGCATTTTTTTAGGCTCCATCTAGAGAAGAGTTATTTTCTAAACCTGTGATTTACTTTCAGGAGGATGTGTCTGATATATGTTGTGTCACCAACAGGGCTCAGACCCTGCAATTAATTTATCTGGGCCAGGAGCTCTCTGGACATTCACTGAATCATCTGCCTGACTCATCCTCCAAAGAACAGAGACAGCAGTGCCTTCAGTCGGTGTCCTTCTGCACAAATGATGAAACCATCTACCAGTAAATAAAAAAAACACACAATCATGTTGCGTTTGTTTTAGTTTATGAGCTTCCTGCATCACTGTTATAATCCTATGGAACCCAGTTGATAACGAGACCCAGAATGACACAAGACGAACATGTACAAAATCACAGTGTTTATTGTTTACAGTGAAGATTTATATACATATGTACAGGGGTCCTCTGGAAATCCTGGAAGAGGAAACAGACTGTCAGCAGGGCTTGACCAGAAGGCTTTCCGATAATTGATTTTGTTTGTTTGTTATTTTCCTTACAGGTGGAGTAGGAGTCCGAGTCAGAGAAACTTTATTGACATTATGCTGGTGAAGATTCTCAGTCCATATGATTTATTTATTGACATTGCACAAGTTTGCACAAGTACAGCGTGAATATGTACGCACAGTCATCCTGAAGGGGACTATGTGTGTGAAGCTGCTGCTTATCTTATCAGCGCGGCCTCTCTCATCCGTATCAGAAGGATGGTTTCAGGTGTGAAAAAGGGGAAGAACCATGAGGGTAAACAGTGGTATTACAAAAAAGATATATCACATTTTGTCTTACAGGAGAGTATATGAGACATCAAAAAACTCTACCAGCAAGCAACAGTTAAGACAAATCACATTCATTTGCATTTGAGATCGAAGCAGTGAGTTAAGTCCATGAGCTCTGTTCAGATTAGCCACAGTTCTGATAATGGGTCCAACCAACCTAATTTGTCTGAGAGTACACAGAAAGTTCTCCGGGGAGGGAGGGGGGGTTGCGACAGTAGGTTCAGTCCTTAGTTGCTCAGACTCAGGAGAAACTTGTAGTCAGCCTGTCCAAGGCTGCTTGGGAAGTCTGATTAGATAAAGCATGAGTTATCTTCAGGTCAGGCGCACAGTATACTTTCCTGTAGCCTTGAGTCCAGATGGGCATCCAAAATCCAATGCGCTCCAAATTATGGGAAGCTTTCACCGACCCGAGCTATGAGTCCTCCTCCCCCAGATGTGACCCTCCTGGCCGCATACGAGTCCCAAACCTTACCGGTGGTCTGTGGTCCTCAGTGGGCGCCTCCACTTTGCGGTGCAACTCATAAAGCTGCTGATTCATGGAGGTCACAACACAGATCACACTCTTGTTTTGAGAAGGGAGCTTCGACAGTGCGTTGATCGCTGCAAAAGTCTTCCTAATTTTCCAATAGAAGAGAACTCCACACAAGCCAAAAAGCAGAGCACCATCATAAATCCAAATATGAATAAATCTTCCACATCTTCGACAGACAGAACAGTCAGGCATAACATCTTCCACTCCCCCAGGGATCCATGATATATCTGGCTGGATGCGTCTGTGATGGGCAAGCAGGTTCCCCCAGACCTGATCGTTTTGTAGAAAAAATCTTATCAATAGAGTTGATAGCCCACAAAACCAGATCCATCTCAATTTGCATTCGAGCGAGCACTGAAAACTGCAGACAAAGACAAAGTAGCCAAGCAAGAAGAGGAAATTTGTGGAGGGAGAGATACAAGCTGCTGCTTCGACTAGTGCGCAGGAGGGAAAAAAAGGAGGATGGATGTTGTAGAGAAATCCTTAGTTTCCTGTAATGAATCCCAAAGGGCAAATGAGGCAGGCAGGTGCTTGGAGGGCTAGGCATGATGAATGTAGAGTTGGACCCATGAGAATCTTGACAGCACCAAGATGGACACGAGGACTGGAGACACAACAAAGACAAGGTGAGTGTTTCTCAAAATACTCACAAAACTGGCCAGAAGCATAAATACCATGAGTAGGCATCAATGCTCCAGCAAAGAGTAGGACTTGGCTGTAGCCTTAAGTATAGGTGGAGCTCATCAGGTGGATGACCGTCAGCTGTGGATGATTGGTGGCCATCTTGGAAACTGCAGCAAGTGCCACTCTTACTACAGTACCCCTCTCTTCAAGGGTCGCCCCCAGGTGACCTGAAACACTTCTCTGGGTGGTCCCTGAAGAAGGTGGTGATCAAACTGGGGTCCAGTATGAAGGAGCGGGGAATCCATGACCGTTCCTCAGGTCTGTACCCCTCCCAGTCCACGAGATACTGGAAACCTCTCCCACAATGTCACACATCCAGAATGGTATGGACGGTAAAAGCTGGGTTATTGTCTATGAGTTGGGCGGGTGGAGGGAGGTTGGTAGGCGGGCACAATAGACTCTCTTAAACGGGCTTGATTTGGGACACGTGAAACGTCGGATGAATTTTCATGGAATTGGGTTGCTGAAGACGTACCACAGAGGGGTTGATGACCCTGAGTATAGGGAATGGACCGATGAATCGAGGTTCCAACTTCCTACAGTAGTCCTTCAGGGTGATGTTTCTGGTAGAAAGCTAAACCCTCTGACCCACCTGATAGGAGGGTGCGGAAGATCAGTGGCGATCTGCAAACCTCTTATTTTGGTCGGCCGTGCAGAGAAGTGTTACCTTTGCTTGGCGCCAGACACGCTGGCAATGACGGAAATGGTGCTGCACTGATGGCACCGATATGTCCGTCTCCTGACTGGGGAACAGAGGAGACAAATATCCCAGTGAAGCTTCAAAAGGTGTCATACCTGTGGCCATAGACTTATGGATGTTGTGGGCATATTCCATCCAGCCCAGATGCCGACTCCAGTCAGACGGGTTGCTCTCGACGAGGCATCTCAGGGTGGTCTCGAGCTCCTGGTTGCACCGTTCTGCCTGGCCATTAGACTGTGGGTGGTAGCCGGAGGTTAGACTAGTTGATACCCCCAAGGTATTACAAAAAACTGCACCAAACCTGAGAGATGAACTGGGGACCTCTATCTGACACCACGTCTGAAGGGATACTATGAATACGAAAAACGTTTTGTACAAGAAGTTGAGCTGTCTCCATAGCAGAAGGTAATTTTGTAAGTGGTACAAAATGGGCTGCTTTATGTCAATGATGGTGAGAATGGTGGTGTTACCCTCAGATGGAGGCAAGCCGGTGACTAAATCAACAGCGATGTGGGACCATGGGTGGCTGGGCGTGGGTAACATTTTAAGAAGACCTGCAAGGGGTTGAGTACCAGTCTTGTTCCTGGCACATGTAGGACAAGCTGCAACAAAGTCTTTAACGTCTTGGGACAAAGTAGGCCACCAGAAATGGGTCTTGGTTAACGACAACATACATGAAATACCTGGGTGACGAGAGCGTGTTCGTATGCACCCAATCGAGTACCTTGGATCTCATGGCTGTGGGAACGAAGAGTGTACCAGGAGGTCCCTTGCCAGGGTCCGGTTCCGAATGGTGGGCTTCACGAACCTCCTGGGCAATGGGCCAGGTGAGGGCTCCAATGATGCAAGCCGGAGGTATGATGTTCCCTTCAACTTCTGGAGCATCTGGAAGAGAAAACTGGTAGGACAGAGCATCAGCCTTTACATTCTTAGAACCAGGTCTGAAAGTCAGTGAGTAGTTGAACCGATTGAAAAAAGTGACCAGCGTGCCTGCCTGGGATTTAGACGTTTAGCATCTCTGAGATACGTGAGATTTTATGATCTGTCCAAATGAGAAAAGGTATCTCTGTGCTCTCGAGCCAATGGCGCCACTCCTCTAACGCTAGTTTCACAGCGAGTAATTCCCTGTTGCCCATATCATAATTCTGTTCTGCTTGAGACAAACGGCGAGAGAAGAAAGCACATGGGTGTACTCTGTTGTCTGAGGGTGATCTCTGTAACAAGACTTATCCTACCATGGTGTCAGAAGCATCAACCTCAAGGATGAACACCTCCAGATGCAGAAAAAGAGCGACCTGCATCATGAAAGACCTCACTCATCCAGCACACTCACTCTTTGCCCCACTCCCCTCAGGACGGAGGTTGAGGAGCATCAAGTGTAGAACCACTAGACTGAGGAACAGCTTCTACCCTGAGGCTGTTAGACTCATGAATAAATAAATAAATAAAAAATATATATATAAACACTGCAAAATATCACATCATACTGATGCTGATCTGTTTTCTTGTCGCTGTGTTCATCTGTGTTCATCTGTGATCATCTGCTCATACAAACTCATGTTCGTGCTGCTGTTTATTCCCACTATATTAAGCTTAGTGTATTACTAGTTGATGTTTTTCTTAGTTAGTTCTAGATGTTATTACTGTTTTTCTCTTGCATTTGTTGTTGGATGTAACTGGGACCCCGTGTACATAATCTCGTTTTCATCACATGTACCACATGCGGTGCAAATGACAATAAAGACTCTCTGACTCTGACTCTGACTCTCTGACTCTGACTCTGACTCTGAACTGACGAGTGATGTCCAGATGGCAGAGGATGGGTGTGGAAGAAAAAAGCTGTTTGAGCTTACAGAAAGCAGAGTTGGCTTCTGGGGTCCATTTGAAAGTTCTGTTCGTAGATGTGAGTTGAGACAAAGGTGTTGCAATGCGACTGTAGTTTTTGATGAAACATTTGTAGAAGTTTGCAAATCCTAAAAACTGTTGTAGTTGTCTCCTAGTCTTGGGGATCGGCCACTCCACCACTGCCTTAGTCTTCTCAGGGCCCGCCCTGTAGTGCCCCTTTCCGAAGATAAAACCCAAAAAAGCAACAGAAAAAGAAAAAAACTTTTTATTTGCGGTTAAATTTGGATTCGGGAACTATTTCATTAATTGGTTAAAAATATTATATGTTACAGGTCCCGAGTGTCAGGACTGCTGCAACAGTGATGACACAACATCTGAAGAATAATAAAATTAGGAGTCAAAGATGACGACCATTGTTTCGCCGTTTAGATCCAGAAAGCATGTTTATTTATAGGATTTGTTAACAAACCAATATTTTACAGTGTACCTGTACGGTATTAATGATTTACAAACCTGGTTTCCTTCTTTTACCAGTGTTACAGTAATTAACCTTTTCACATTTTCACCCTTCACTTAGATGAAGACAATATGTCAAATACTGTACTGCATCTAGCTCTATATTTACTGATAAGCATTTAAAATGTACACTGACTTTAACTGAACACCGATCAAAGGCTCTACTGCACTTAGCTGTATATTTACTGATCCAAGCATTAAAATATACACTGACTTTAACTGAACACCGATCAAAAATAAAATGACAAGACTTACAAAACAAATGCAGAATCTAACCTTGTTCCACCTTTAACCTCAGTTCCCACACTTGGTCTGAATATCATTCAAACAAAACAAAGTGAAACTCAAAACCCGGAGTTAGTAAGATATCAAATCCTTCTATTCACTTTCCCTCGCGAGACCTTCCCAGCGCGAGCTGGCATCCTGCCAGATTTAACGTGACTATTTACTTGCAACTACTGCACAGAAACCGCCACACAGTGATATGTGCTGTTCACATAAGAGGTAAACATCTTACATCGTAGTTGTGATGTGTTTTCACCATGTACTGACCTGAAGAATAATAAAATTAGGAGTCAAAGATGACGACCATTGTTTCTCCGTTTAGATCCAGAAAGCATGTGAAGCCGTCCGTCCCCAAAACCAACCTGGAAGCAACGCACCCCCCCAAAACAAAGGTTCCGCTTCGTCATCACCGCTCCTCAGAAAAACACTATAAAAATGCAGGCATATTAACTTGCCGAACCGCAAACCAAATATAACATATATTTGAACATAGGATCAGCTGCACATGGAAATACTTTACATTCATAAGAAAACCAAATATTGTGGTGACATTTTCAGGTGCACCACACGCTCCCCAACTTAAAAGGTGGCTCCCGACACTTTAACGCCAGTGATAACATTTCACAAAATATTAACAACTTGGTTCTTGTCACAGGAACCTCACTCAAAAGAACCTTTCCCTTCAGTGTACACATCTCAGTATACCAAATTATAAGGCACTGCAAAAGGCATTGTCGTTGCATAAGGCACAGTCTGTTGAGTATAAAATTGCTCTTGTACAGGTTGCATTACCCATAATGGTGAAGCTTGTAACCCACACAGTCCAACATGACCTATGACCCCTTGTGGCTGATAGGAGGGCTGACCCATAGTGTTGTAGGTGAATGTCTGAGGTGGTCTCCTTGCTCGCGTAGACCTCCTGAGAAATTCCTCCTGAGTTGGTACTTGCTCCTCTTGCTCAATTTCAGGTTCAACCTGTTCAGTGTCTCTTCCCAGTTCTTGTTCTCTTTGTGCATCGTCCGTTTCACCGTTTTGGACCAGTTCATTTTCAGCTGGATGCTGAAAATGTTCATCTACAGTGCTCAGTTGAGAGTCCCTCTGTTGGTCCACGGGTGTGAAAACTTGGCTCGACACTGGATGAGTTTGGGTGGCTGGTTCCTGTAGTCTTGTTGACGCAGGTACTCTGAGCCAATAACGCATCCTGGAGTCACTCTCAGAATCTGATGAGTCGCTGTCTCGATTACTTTGGCTTGGAGTGACCCGGTGGCCTCTGACTCTGCTCTTGGTGGGTGCTTTATCTTTTCTGTGATCAACAGTTAAAGGTAAGTCATTCACCAGGTGCAGCAGATTTCTGTGGAGGACCCTGGTATTCTGGGCATTGTTCTCAGGACATACTTTGTAGATGGGGCTGTCATTGATCTGCTCTTTGACAATGTACACAGTCTGCTCCCAATATGACCTGAGCTTTCCAGGTCCGCCCTTTTCTCTCAGGTTGCGAACTAACACTCGATCACCAGGCTCCAAGACAACTCCTCTCACATGTTGGTCATAGTGTTTCTTTCCACGAGCGCTCGATTGCTGGCTGTTGTTGTTAGCAATACGATAAGCCTCTTTCATCCTCCTTGCCCACTCTTGAACATATCCATATGGTGTTTCACTGTCCTCCTCTGTGTTGAGTCCAAACATGAGGTCCACGGGCAAGCGGGGATGCTGTCCAAACATTAAGAAATGTGGGGCAAACCCTGTGGCCTCATGTTTTGTGCAATTATATGCATGGACAACTTGGGGCAGAAAGTCTTTCCAGTTATCCTTTTCTGCCTCCTCAAGAGTTCTCAGCATTTGTAGTAGGGTGCGATTAAATCTCTCTGCAGGATTTCCCTGTGGGTGGTATGGTGTTGTACGTGAGTGACTGACACCTGACAGCTGCTGTAGTCCCCTAAACAGTGAGTTTTCAAATTCACGGCCCTGGTCGTGATGTAGTCTAGCAGGGTACCCAAAACGAGGAATAAAATCGTTGTATAGTTTCTCCGCAGCAGTTTTGGCTGACTTGTTTCTGGTCGGCCACGCCTGAGCGAACCGTGTAAAGTGGTCAACTGCAACAAGGATGTATTCGTAACCACCTCTGCTCTTTTCTAGATGCATAAAGTCAATGGATACTAGCTCCATGGGTGCACTGGAACTGATGCTCCCCATGGGTGCCCTGACGTGTGTGGTGGGTTTCTTTTGTTTTATACAGGGACATTGTCTCGTCACATAAGCTTCAATGTCCTTCTTCATAAAGGGCCAGTAGAAGCGATCTCGGGCCAGGTTGATAACTCTTTCAGCACCGAGGTGACCCATGTCCTTATGAAGGAGTTTCAGCACCAAGGGCCTGTACTCTGCAGGCAGTACAAGCTGTTTTCTACCCCCAGCTTCTCTGTAAAGTAGCTCATTCTCCATCTTAAGTTTCCCCCACTCACGCATTAACCTCCGCACTAACCCATCTGCATTTTGTCTGTCTCTGTCAGTTAGTGTGGGTTTGGTCTCTTTTAACCTGAGGAGTTCTTTAATTGTCGTGTCTTGTCTTTGTGCTCTCACTAGCTCTTCATGGCTAATGCTAGGTAAGGCTGGTGCGTCTGGCCTAGTGTCCGACCCAATGTCTTGAGCCAGGTTTAAGGCAGCTACATAGGCAACATCACTCTTCTTTGCTACCTCACTCCCTTCCCATGTTGCACAAACAATGGCCCTCATTCACGAACCGTTCGTACGCACAGATTTGTTCTTAAACTGTGCGTACGAGTGATTTAGGATCATTTGTGGCATTCAACAATGTTTTCGTATCCTACGATTTTTTTCAGATACGAACAAAATTTACGAGTGGTCCGGACCTGTCGTATATTTTAGGAGCGTCAGTCTGCTGTCATCCAGACGGAATTTCTCCACTAATAACTTCATATTTCGTTATTTAGAAAATATTTAGAGTTTAAAAAAGTCACGCACCACAATTGGTCTTGACAATAGGTTCTGTTTGAAGTCGAATTATAATTTTAAATGTAATAATGACTAACGGATTAAAGTATTTAAATTAAAATCAATTTGTTATCAATGCCGTTTTCTAACACTACAATATTAATATGAAGATCTCAAACTAAAACCAACTTAAATTATGAATTAATTTAAGTTTAATTTGTCTCGGTAACGCAGACTTCGGTAACGCAGACTTTACATTGACCTCCTCCTGTTGCAGTCATAGCTGTCAAATAGCTCAATCAGTAAAGCGTTGCGTCGCAGTGCGGAACTTTATGGGTTCGAGTCCCACATGGGACGTTTTTTTTTCTCCTTTTAATTCATTCCAGATTTAAAAAAACACAAGAAAACTATTTACAATACAACAAGAAATGAAGCATAAAGTCTTTTTAATCCGTAATGAATAAATAATCTAAAGAAGGAAGGAAAAAAAATAGGCATACCTTGTGGGTATCGAACCCACGAAGTATCGATAATAGTGCAACGTTTTAACCAGTTAGCCACCAGTGCACGTGTATATTTTAAGGTCCACAATTATTATAAACAAACATTCTTTGGCATTAGTTGGTCATTTACTCCCATGAGTGACGCTGCTAATAAGGACAGATTTACTTTTCTCGATCAAGGAGAGCAGAACTCCAATCTCCGCACCGGTAGAGTTCTTCTTTTTTACTTTTCGCTGTCATTTTATGCACGAACACGTTTTGCCTCCGAGGCAGGAAACGTAGCCTTATATGGTGTTTTGAGGGGTGGGAATTATGTAAATTACCTTACCGCGTGCACGCGCAGCTGTTTAGGACAGGTGGGATTCATCATAGTACGCAACCCATTTACACACGTTTTCTCAGGATAGAAGACTTTGTTGAATCTGACGTGGCATGTTCGTACGACTGCTTCGTACGAACAAAAGTAGGAGAAATTTAGGATAAAAATACGAACATTTTCGTGAATGAGGGCCAATGTCTCGGCTAAGCTCCTCTGTACATTCTCCAACATAACTGTCAATGTCCAGCGGAAGGCGTGACAAAGTGTCAGCGTCCACATTAACTCTACCAGGTCGGTACTTGATGTTAAACCGGAAATCTGCAAGCTCTCCTACCCACCTATGTCCTGTCGCATTTAACTTTGCAGTGCTCATTACATATGTCAAGGGATTATTGTCGGTATACACTGTGAACTCTGGGGCATAAAATAAATAATCCCTGAACTTCTCACAAATGGCCCATTTAAGAGCTAGGAACTCTAGCTTACCGGAATGTAAACAATAGTTTTTTTCAGCTGGGGTCAGAGTTCTTGAGCCATACGCTATGATTTTTAATTTTCCCCCCTGCCTCTGATACAACACAGCCCCGAGCCCTTTCTCACATGCGTCAGTATGTAAAACAAAGGGCAGTTCGAAGTCGGGGTAGGCAAGCACAGGTGGGTCGGACAGAGTGTCAATGAGCTGCCTCAGGATGTGGTCGTGCTCACCTGTCCAGCTGATAGGAGCCCTTGAGGGCAGCTGAGCACTTCGGGTTTTCTTGGGCTTGGTCTGAGTGTTTTCAGGACTCCCTTTGACTTGTAGGAGGCTGTACAAAGGTTTAGCAATCCTGGAAAAATCGGGGGACATTGAGCCCGAGTGGGCCATGTTTCGCGCCTCTATTGTCGAGGCAGCTTATCGGAGTTGTGGCCGCAAGGTTGTTGGTGCCTGTCGTGGTGGCAACCCTCGAACCCGGTGGTGGACACCGGCGGTGAGGGATGCTGTCAAGCTGAAGAAGGAGTCCTATTGGGCCTTTTTGGCCTGTGGGACCCCGGAAGCAGCAGATAGGTACCGGCAGTCCAAGCGGCATGCGGCTCGGGTGGTTGCTGAGGCAAAAACTCGGGCGTGGGAGGAGTTCGGAGAGGCCATGGAGAATGACTTCCGTACGGCTTCGAGGCGATTCTGGTCCACCATCCGGCGTCTCAGGGGGGGAAAGCGGTACGCGACCAACACCATTTATGGTGGGGATGGCGTGCTGTTGACCTCAACTCGGGATGTTGTGAGTCGGTGGGCGGAGTACTTCGAAGACCTCCTCAATCCTACTGGCACGTCTTCCACTGAGGAAGCGGAGCCTGGGGACTTTGGGTCGGGCTCTCCAATCTCTGGTGCTGAGGTCGCCGAGGTGGTTAAAAAGCTCCGCGGTGGCAAGGCTCCGGGGGTGGATGAGATTCGTCCTGAGTTCCTTAGGGCTCTGGATGTTGTGGGGTTGTGTTGGCTTACGCGACTCTGCAATATCGCGTGGACATCGGGGGCAGTTCCCTTGGATTGGCAGACTGGGGTGGTGGTTCCCCTATTCAAAAAGGGGGACCGTAGGGTGTGTTCCAACTATAGAGGGATCACACTCTTAAGCCTCCCTGGTAAGGTCTATTCAGGGGTTCTGGAGAGGAGGGTCCGTCGGATAGTCGAACCTCGGATTCAGGAGGAGCAGTGTGGTTTTCGTCCTGGTCGTGGAACACTAGACCAGCTCTACACCCTCAACAGGGTCCTGGAGGGTGCGTGGGAGTTTGCCCAACCAGTTTACATGTGCTTTGTAGACTTGGAAAAGGCATTCGACCGCGTCCCTCGGGGGGTTCTGTGGCGGGTACTCCGGGAGTATGGGGTACCAGGCCCATTGATATGGGCTGTTAGGTCCCTGTACGACCGGTGTCAGAGCTTGGTCCGCATTGCCGGCAGTAAGTCAGGCTCGTTTCCGGTGAGAGTTGGACTCCGCCAAGGTTGCCCTTTGTCACCGATTCTGTTTATAACTTTTATGGACAGAATTTCTAGGCGCAGCCAAGGTGTTGAGAGGATCCGTTTTGGTGGCCTTAGAATCGCTTCTCTGTTTTTTGCAGATGATGTGGTCCTATTGGCTTCATCAGCTCGTGATCTACAGCTTTCGCTGGAGCGGTTTGCAGCTGAATGTGATGCGGCCGGGATGAGGATCAGTTCCTCCAAATCCGAGGCCATGGTCTTGAGCCGGAAAAGGGTAGCATGCCCTCTCCGGGTCGGGGAGGAGGTCCTGCCCCAAGTGGAGGAGTTTAAGTATCTCGGGATCTTGTTCACGAATGAGGGAAAACTGGAGCGTGAGATCGATAGGCGGATAGGTGCAGCGTCCGCAGTGAAGCGGGCGCTGTACCGGTCTGTCGTGGTGAAGAGAGAGCTGAGTCAAAAGGCAAAGCTCTCAATTTACCGATCGATCTACGTTCCCACCCTCATCTATGGTCATGAGCTTTGGGTTATGACCGAAAGAACAAGATCTCGGATACAAGCGGCTGAAATGAGTTTTCTCCGCAGGGTGGCTGGACTCTCCCTTAGAGATAGGGTGAGAAGCTCAGTCATCCGGGAGGGACTCGGAGTAGAGCCGCTGCTTCTCCACATCGAGAGGAGCCAGTTGAGGTGGCTCGGGCATCTGGTTAGGATGCCTCCTGGACGCCTCCCTGGTGAGGTGTTCCGGGCATGTCCCACCGGGAGGAGACCCAGAGGAAGACCCAGGATACGCTGGAGGGACTATGTTTCTCGGCTGGCCTGGGAACGCCTTGGGATTCCCCCAGAGGAGCTGCTCCAAGTGGCTGGGGAGAGGGAAGTCTGGGCCTCCCTACTTAGGCTGCTACCCCCGCGACCCGACCCCGGATAAGCGGAAGAAAATGGATGGATGGATGGATGGATGGAAAAATCTTGAATGTAGGCCCGATAATAACTTAAAAACCCAAGCAGTTTTCTTAACTCACCCACGTTCGTTGGCGTCTTCTGACTGAGTGACTTGACAGCTTCATAGTCCTTTGGATCGATTCGGACCCCCTTTTCTGAAACCAGCCTACCCACATATCTGACCTCTGCTTTGAACAGTTCACATTTGGTTGGGCGAAGCTTAACCCCATGTTGCTGAAGAGCTCTGAGGACCTTGCGCAGCGCCTCAACATGTTCAGTGAACCCCTTTGAATAGCAAAGGATGTCATCCAGATATGGAATGCAACAATCATCACGCAGGGTGTCTAGCATTTCTTCCATACTGCGTTGAAAAGCGGCGGGGGCATTACTGAGACCAAAAGGAATCCTTACCCACTCATATAGCCCCCAGGGTGAGACGAAGGCAGTCATATGGCGTGAACCCTCAGCCATATACCCCTGGTGGTAAGCTTTACCTTGGTCCAGAATGCTGAACCAGCTGTGGCCGCCCAGCGTGTCCAGGAGGTCCCGGATGCGCGGAAGCGGGTGGCGGTCAGGCACGGTCTTCTGATTCAACTGTCTGTAGTCAATGCAAAGTCTTAGCGTGCCATCCCGTTTCCTCACACACACTACAGGCGCAGCAAAGGGTGATTTCGACTTGACTATCCAGCCTTTGGCCAGTAAGTCCTGGATGTATTCTTTCACCTCTTTGTATAATGGCTTGGGGATGGATGTGTATGTGCGTTGGACTGGGATGTCGTCTGTCAGGTTAATGGTCATGTTCAAACTCGGAATATTTCCAATGTCTCCATCATCTCGGGCAAAAGCATTTGATTCCTCAAATAACATTTGCTCTACTTCCTTTTGTTGTTCTGGTGTTAGGTGGCTAATATCCACTGGAGGGTGCCAGTGGGCAGTATTAGATGGCTCTTGGTCTTGACTAGACTTGCTCACAGAGCCAACAATACAGGTGGAGACTGGTGCTGTTTCACAAGGGGTCTTGGGTTGGTCAGTCTCAACTATTTTTGCAATAGGTTCAATAGAACCCAAAACTGTTGAACTAGGTAGTGTCACACTCCGGCTGGAATAATTTGACACCTGTACTTTAATATACGGCCTCTCTGTCTTTTCTATCTGTAAGAGTCCCGCTCCAACACTAAGCTGTTCAAGGTGGACATTATCTAGTACTGGTTCAAACAACACAAGTGACTCTGTTGAGCTAATACTGTCTGGGACTCTACACTTAATGTAAGCCACCTGATTAGGATAGACTATTCCCCCTTTGAAACCTACTTTTACAGTAGCTGGCTCATGTATAGGATGTTCTTTAGCCTGGATGAAACTTACTAGGGTGCTTACAGTAGAAATGTCAGTCCCCATGGCTCTACCAATAAGCTCAATAAGTTTGTAGTTCCCCCCATTGTCTTTAATGAACTCGTGGATTACATTAAAGCCTACTATGGGTCTCTCGATCTTAAGGCGGCTCACAAGGAAGGGTACACGTATCGATAGGCCTGGGTCATTGTTGCCTTCAAGGTTGACTACAACTTCCACCCATCCATCATAAGGTACTGAGTCCCCCGTGACTGCCTTCACATTAAGTTCATCATCCATCAGTTCACTTAAGGATCTAATCTGTTGTCCGGGTAAGTATCTATTTAGCCATGCCTGATCTATAAGACTTACCCCCGCCCCCGTGTCTAATACCACCGTTACCAGGTAACCTGCCATCATACATTTCAGAAGGGACTGGCGACCTACTAGGGGAGCTACTAGACCACGTGGTGTTTCTTTGTCAGTTCCTTGCGAGCATGCACCTAACATCTCTCTGTCAGTAGTGGTTTTGGACCTTTTCTTTGGGTGGGACTGCTGAGGTTTGCCGATCAGAGGTGGTCCCCCTGCTCTGATCGTCTCCCGTTTCCCGACGGCTTAGTTTTCTTCAGGCACCCTACAGCACGATGCCCTTCTTCTCCGCAGACAAAGCAGTGGTTACAGTTCGGGTTGACTTGAGAAGCACAGTTCTGACAGCTCTTTCTTTCTCTTTGAGATCTTCTCTCTGGTTGGGGTCTTGAGCTCCTCTGCTCTGGTGCTGGAACATGAACTGTCCTTGCTTTCAGGTTTTCCATAGCTTGTGTCAGTGCTTCCACCTGGGCGCTGAGTCTTTGAAGTGTGAAGTCATTATTAATCTGATTTACTTTCACGTCGTCCTTTGTTTGCTCTTTCAACTCACTGTTTGTTGTCAAAGTCAAAGTCAAAGTCAACTTTATTGTCAGAACTGCAATATGTACAGGACATACACAGGACCGAAATTGCGTTTCTCTCAGTCCCTCGGTGCAACAGTAACCATCTAAACACTAAACACTAAAACATTTAATAAACATAAGCATAAAATAGTAAAAAAGTGTAACACTGTCCTGAGTTTTTTCATAATAGTATAAAAGTATGAAAATTTACACCAACACTGAAACACCAAACACCCAATGAACATAAGCATAAAATGAAATAATAAAAGTGTAATACTGTCCTGAGTTTTTGCATAGTAGTATGAAAAGTATAAAAACGTAAATCTATAAAATAAACTGAAGTTTCTAGCGTTGACATTTGCAAAGAGTGGCACAGCAGCATATAAGTTGATGTACACAGTATATGTATGAGGTAGTTGATGTTGGTATAGAGGCAAAGTGGCATATGAAGTAAGGCACATAAGGCACATTTGGCATCCTTAGATAAGGCTAGTCAGAGAATGCTGTATATGTATCTGCAGTAGTGTAGATAAAAGTAGTGTAAATGTAAACAGTAGTAATAAATGTAAAGCAGTAGTAATAAATGTAAACAGTATTAATAAATGTAAACAGTGAATGTAAACAGTAGTATGACTATAGGCAGTAATGTAATACAAACATTAGTGCAAATATGAGAAGTAGTGCAAACTGAATGAACACATGACCGAGAGTTTAGTGAATAACCCGTTTGATGACACAGAGTCCAGTGTTAAAAACTTTGTGTTGAGTGGTAATGTGTGAGAAAGTTTTTTGTGTTAAGACACAGAGTCCAGTGTTAAAAACTTTGTGTTGAGTGGTAATGTGTGAGAAAGTTTTTTGTGTTAAGGCAGTTCAAATGGGAGGGGAGGCAGAGCAGGCAGAGTGTTTAGCATTCTGACTGCCTGATGAACAGAGCTGTCTCTCAGTCTGCTGGTACGAGCCTGGAGACTCCTCAGTCTCCTCCCTGATGGCAGCAGTCTAAAGCGGCTGTGTAGTGGGTGTGTGGGATCACCTGCCATGCGGTGGGCTTTCCGAGTGAGGCGTTTGCTGTGTAAGTCCTGCAGTGAGGGCAAGGAGGTGCCGACGATCTTCTCAGCTGCTTTCACGATGCGCTGGAGGCTCTTGCGGCAGGATGCAGTGCATGCACCAAACCACACAGTGATGCAGCTGGTCAGGACACTTTCTATGGCACCTCTGTAGAAGGTGCACATGATGGAGGTTGAAGCTCCAGCCCTTTTCAGCTTGCGGAGAAAGTAGAGGCGCTGGTGAGCCTTCTTCGCCAGTGCTGCAGTGTTCCTGCTCCAGGACAGGTCCTTTGAGACGTGCACTCCCAGGAACTTGGTGCTGTCCACTCTCTCCACTGCGGTGCTGTTGATGGTCAGAGGGGCATGTTGTGCATCCCTCTTCCTGAAGTCCACGACAATCTCCTTTGTCTTCTCCACGTTGAGAGTGAGATTGTTGTGTCCGCACCACAAGGCCAAGCGGCTCACCTCGTTCCTGTAGTCCGTCTCATCGTTGTTGCTGATGAGACCTACCACTGTTGTGTCGTCCGCAAACTTGATGAAGTGGTTGGAGCTGTACGATGGTGTGCAGTCGTGTGTTAGCAGGGTGAATAGAAGGGGGCTCAGCACACATCCTTGTGGGGCCCCTGTGTTCAATGTGATGGTGCTAGATGTGTTACTCCCGATCCGTACTGTCTGTGGTCTCCCGGTCAGGAAGTCTAGCAGCCAGTTACACATTGAGGTGTTCAGCCCCAGACTGTCCAGTTTATGGATGAGCTGTTGGGGGATGATGGTGTTGAATGCCGAGCTGAAGTCGATGAACAGCATTCTAACATAAGAGTCCTTCGTGTCCAGATGTGTGAGAGCTGTGTGGAGGGCGATTAGGTCGGTATGCAAATTGGAAGGGATCCAGGGAGGCAGGGAGGACAGATGTGATGCTTTTCATGACTAGCCGTTCAAAGCACTTCATCAGGATGGGGGTGAGTGCTACTGGGCGATAGTCATTGAGGCATGCGGGCGTTGCCTTCTTTGGGACAGGGATGATGGTGGTGGCTTTGAAACAGGTGGGGACGATGGCCTGGCTCAGTGAGATGTTAAAGATGTCCGTGAAGACCGCTGCGAGTTCCCCTGCACAGTCCTTCAGCACACGACCAGGTATGTTGTCAGGACCAGAGGCCTTCCGGGCGTTAATCTTGATGAATAATAATAATAATAATAATGAATTCAATTTATAACGCACTTTTCATTAATGAAAATCTCAAAGTGCTACAAGGTGCAACAGAAATTAAATGTCAATAAAACAAGTAATAAAACAAGTAAAATCAATAACAGTATCAACTAAGATCAAAAGTAGAATCATGAGGAGGCAGAGTATGCTCGGTTGAAAAGAAAGGTCTTCAAGCCGCTCTTAAAGTCAACCACAGACTGTGGGACCCTCAGACAGTCAGGAAGAGAGTTCCACAGGCGGGGGGCAGCCACACTGAAAGCCCGGTCTCCCATGGTCCTTAATTTGGTTCTCGGAATGTGAAGGAGATTACTGTTCTGTGACCGCAGCGACCGGGTGGATGAGTGTGGAATAAGAATATCCTTCAGATAATCTGGTGAAGCTCCATGTAAGCATTGATGTGTAATGAGAGCAGTTTTGTACTGAATTCTGTAGGCGACAGGAAGCCAATGAAGGTTATGAAGAATGGGCGTAATATGTTCAAATTTACGAACTCGCAACAAGATCCTTGCAGCACTGTTTTGAATATATTGAAGTTTCTGAAGGTTTTTGCCAGGGATTCCAATAAACAGGGAGTTGCAGTAGTCGAGCCTGGAGGAGACAAAAGCATGGACGAGCTTCTCAGCATCGGAAAAAGTTAGGGATGGGCGAAGTCTAGAGATGTTTCGAAGATGGAAGAAGCAAGTTTTAAACAGAAGCTTAATGTGATTTTCAAATGTAAGATTGGAGTCCATTTTTATTCCAAGATTAGTAACAGAGGTGGAGAGGGGGATGTCTTGTCCAGAAAAGGAAAGTGTTGTTATAGTAGATGTCTGTACCTGGTGAGGGGTGCCAATCAGTATGGCCTCGGTCTTGGAGCAGTTTAATTGAAGAAAGTTCTGATTCATCCATGCCCTAATTGCCTCCAGGCAGGCAGAGAGGGCAGTGAGTGAAGATGGAGATGACAAGGTGGAAGATGAGGATGCTCCAGTCCTGATGTAAAGCTGTGTATCGTCGGCATAACAGTGAAAAGAAATGTTGAACTGATTAATAATTTGACCTAAAGGCAGCATGTAAAGGGAAAACAACAGGGGCCCCAGAACCGACCCCTGAGGGACACCACAGGAGACAGAGACTGTCTGGGACGTGGCGTTGCCAAGACTAACACATTCCAGCCTATTGGAGAGGAAAGATTTAAACCAGTCCAGGACGGTGTCACAGAGACCGACCTCCACATGAAGACGGTGGAGGAGGATACTATGGTCCACAGTGTCGAAGGCTGCAGTGAGGTCAAGGAGGACAAGGATGGAGGGAGAGCCAGTGTCAGCAGCCAAGAGGACATCATTAGTAACTCTCAGCAGTGCAGTCTCAGTACTGTGAGCTGCCCTGAATCCAGACTGGAACTTCTCATACAGGGAGTGTTGTTGTAAGTGATCCTGCAGCTGAGCAGCAACTGCTTTTTCCAGCACTTTAGACAGAAAAGGGAGGTGTGAAATTGGGCGGTAATTAGAAAAAATGTCGGGATCCAAATTAGATTTTTTCAGAAGAGGCCTAATGATGGCAGTTTTTAGAGGCAGTGGAACATGACCAGATTGAAGAGACTGATTTATTATTTGAGTGATAAGTGGGCCTATTGCAGAGTGATTGGATTTTATGAGAGACGAGGGGAAAGGATCCAGGGCGCAGGATGAAGGCTTCATTTTCTTGATGATGGCCTCCACCTCACTCTGAACAACTTCGTCAAAGCTGTTAAGGGTCCCAGAATGCAGACGGGTAGATGGCACACTGAGAACAGGGAGGTTGTGGAGCTGAGATCTGATAGTGTCAATTTTGGTTTTAAAAGATGAAAGAAACAGCTCGCATTTTTGAGCAGAGTCCTCAAGAGTTTGTTTAATGGGATTAAGCAGACGAGTTATTGTGGAGAAGAGCTGTTTAGAGTTTCCAGGGCAGGTGTTGATGATGTTAGAATAATATTTGGAGCGTGCTTCTTTAAGAGAATAGGCGTACGCTTTCTGATGTTCTTTATATGCCTGCTTATGCACAGAGAGACCAGATGATTTTACACGTCTCTCAATAGCACGGCCAGTTGCCTTCATCTTGCGCAGCTCATCAGTGTACCAAGGGGCTGAACGCGAGAAAGACACCAGTCTTGTCTTCAAGGGGGATGATCGCCTTACGCTATCTGAGGACAGCGCCAGCACCTGGCCATCAGGAGAGAGGGGGGGAATTTATGTGCAGGTGTGCTGTTACTTGCCTCAAACCGAGCGAAGAACTCATTCAGTTCATTCAGCGTAGAGGTTGAGCTGTCACAGGTCTGGGGGGGGGGGGGGTTTGTAGTCTGTGATGGTCTGTATTCCCTGCCACAGACTGCGTGTATCCTTGCTGTCCTTGAAACGGTGAGCTATTTTCCTGGAATACTGCTCCTTGGCCTCACTGATGCCCTGGGTCAGGTTCTTTCTGGCTGCCTTCAGGCCCACCTGATCTCCCGCTTTGAAGGCAGCATTCCTGGCTTTCAGGAGTCTGTGAACCTCAGCTGTCAGCCATGGCTTCTGATTAGCCCGAACAGTGATGGTTTTGAGGTTGGTAACATCATCAATGCACTTGGCGATGTATGAACATACAGTGTCTGAGTACTCCTGGAGACATGTGTTGTTGTTTGTGGTAGCAGCTTCTTTGAACATACCCCAATCTGTGGTGTCAAAACAGTCCTGGAGTGCCTCTGAAGACCCCTCTGGCCACACTCGTATCTGCTTGCGGACTGGTTTTGTGACTTTCACCAGCGGCCTGTATGCGGGCTTTAGCATAACACAGATATGGTCAGAAGCACCAATGTGGGGGAGGGGGAGGGCTCTGTAGGCATTTTTCATGGTGGTGTAAACTTGGTCCAGTGTGTTGTTTCCTCTTGTTGCAAAGTTTATGTTTCTGTATGTTTTTGGAAATACACTCTTTAAATCTGCATGGTTGAAATCACCAGCCGTGATGAGAAAAGCATCAGGATGGGCTGTTTGTTGCTCACTGATGTGCAGATATAGTTCATTCAAAGCCTCACTTCTAACTTTGCTGTTGGAGCTTGGAGGGATATATACAGCAACAATCAAAACAGCTGTAAACTCCCTCGGTAAATAAAACGGTCTGCATTTAATAGTCATGAACTCCACTAAATGTGAGCAGTGTTTGTAGACCACAGCAGCATCCAGGCACCATGCTTTGTTGATGTAAACACAGAGCCCCCCTCCCCTTGTCTTACCTCCCTCGGGGGTTCGGTCCGCTCTGTAGCATGTTAGCTGCTCCAGCTGAACAGCATGGTCCGGAACGTTGTTGTTGAGCCACGTTTCCGTGAATACAAACACACAGCAGTCTCTCACAGTCTTTTGTGTCGTTCGTAGCAGGCGTATATAATCCAGTTTATTGTCCAAGGAGCGCACGTTAGCCAAAACCATGGATGGGATCGCCGGTTTGTGTGGGCTAGCTGCTAGCCTAGCTCTGACACCTCCGCGTTTACCCCGCTTCTGTTTTCTGTCACGCCGCTTGTGGCGTTTCCACGGCGGGCGCGATGAAGGGAGGCTCAGGGCTGGCTTCCGCTTTCTGTCCAGCCGCTTGTGGCGCTTCCACGGCGGCCGCGAAGAAGGGAGGCTCAGGGCTGGCTTCCGCTTACTGTCCAGCCGCTTGTGGCGCTCCCACGGCGGGCGTGATGAATTGAGGCTCGGGGCTGGCTTCCAGAGCAGGCCGCAGTCACGAAACTCGTTTAGCTTCTGTTCGAGCTCATGTAGCTTCTCCTGGAGGTCACTGTTTATTCCCAAATGAGCGGTTTTTCCGACATCAAGCAGGAACTCACGGCTATACTTGCGTTCTTGAACACGTAAACATGACGAAGACGTGCCGGCGCATTGCGGCATGCAGGACAAAGAAGACGAAAACACTGTGTTGTCGGGAGAGAGAGAAGCCGCAGCCTTTGCACGCGCCGCCATCTTGGAACATCTTGTTCGCCATCTTGTGTGTGCATGACTCACTTTGATGGTAGAACTACGGCCAAGTCGACGCTTCCGCTCGCTTTCCTCCGCCGTGGTCTTTATTACTTGGCGAAGCAGTGCCTCATCACTGACAGTGGGGTCACCCAGGAGGGTCTTGAGGTCTCTGCGAACACTGTCGTACTTCTCCCCTATGCCCTGGCAAATAGTGTTGAGAAAGACACACTGAATTGTGGATATATCGTACTTAACGACTGAGTCTGGTTGTCTGAGTGAGAACCGGATCTTTTGTTTCAGTCCAATCATTCTATATAAAAACTGCTGAGGCGTCTCATTTTCAAACTGCTTAGCACACATTAAATCTTGAAAGAGCTCTGTGCTGCTTTTCTCACCTAAGTGAGACTGCAGGAAACTTTTAAGCTCAGAAACTGTGAGATCGTCTTTTATTGTTAACATATCTCTGAAGTTACCTGGTTTAATAAGACGTAGCACTCCTCTAATCACCTCATTTGGAGTGTGATTCTCCCTGAGACCCTCATCTATCTGTTTACAGATACTGTTGTACCCAATTTCTGATGTCGTGTCACTAATCATCCCACCATGCACTTTGAATTCTCTACGGGACAGCAGTGGTAAATCTTTCATGGCTATCATACTCTCACCAGTGTAACTTGGAACGTTCTCTGAATGAGGGACAGACCACTGGGGTGGGCACAGAGGTTGATGGGGTTGGAGGGTCGGGACAAGTGGGTCCCCTGTAGCTGGTGGAACTGATGCCCAGGTTACCTGCTGGTTGCGAGATTGGCTGGTGTGAGGTGGTGTTGGACTCAGTCCCTGTGGGTCTGCGCCGCCATCGCCGCCTTGTGGCTGAACACGGGGAATGGCCTGCTCACTTGTACTTGCTTCAGCTTCAAAAGACACTGTAGTTTGTCCACGATTCACCATAGTCTCATCTATGATACATTCTAGTCTTTTTAATAATGGCAAACCCTGGTCCTCCCGACCCAGGATTGTTGAACATGACAGGTAGGTAGTCAAATATTCAACACAACTTTCTTCATCGTCTTGAATCAACTTACTAGAGTCCAGTCCTTCAACGTCTCCAAGAGAAGTTGCGATGAGGTGGGCTTCACTACCTGTTAGCTGGTGTAACTTCTTCTTGATGCTCCAAAGAAGTTGTTTTCTCTCACCGGAAGACATCTTGCTGATCTCGGCCGCTTGAGTCCACAGTGCTGCACTCTGTAGGCGGGTACACCCTTTTCACTGGTTACCGGCCTCACCTCTGCACACTGGGTCACTCCTGGCACTGAGAACGTGTAGCACGAGAGGTCCTGGTGGTCGGTATCATTGGATCAGCTGTAGCCCATGGATGTGTGGCGTGCTGATCCCGGACGAGCCCCCACAATCTGTTACAGGTCCCGAGTGTCAGGACTGCTGCAACAGTGATGACACACCATCTGAAGAATAATAAAATTAGGAGTCAAAGATGACGACCATTGTTTCGCCGTTTAGATCCAGAAAGCATGTTTATTTATAGGATTTGTTAACAAACCAATATTTTACAGTGTACCTGTACGGTATTAATGATTTACAAACCTGGTTTCCTTCTTTTACCAGTGTTACAGTAATTAACCTTTTCACATTTTCACCCTTCACTTAGATGAAGACAATATGTCAAATACTGTACTGCATCTAGCTCTATATTTACTGATAAGCATTTAAAATGTACACTGACTTTAACTGAACACCGATCAAAGGCTCTACTGCACTTAGCTGTATATTTACTGATCCAAGCATTAAAATATACACTGACTTTAACTGAACACCGATCAAAAATAAAATGACAAGACTTACAAAACAAATGCAGAATCTAACCTTGTTCCACCTTTAACCTCAGTTCCCACACTTGGTCTGAATATCATTCAAACAAAACAAAGTGAAACTCAAAACCCGGAGTTAGTAAGATATCAAATCCTTCTATTCACTTTCCCTCGCGAGACCTTCCCAGCGCGAGCTGGCATCCTGCCAGATTTAACGTGACTATTTACTTGCAACTACTGCACAGAAACCGCCACACAGTGATATGTGCTGTTCACATAAGAGGTAAACATCTTACATCGTAGTTGTGATGTGTTTTCACCATGTACTGACCTGAAGAATAATAAAATTAGGAGTCAAAGATGACGACCATTGTTTCGCCGTTTAGATCCAGAAAGCATGTGAAGCCGTCCGTCCCCAAAACCAACCTGGAAGCAACGCACCCCCCCAAAACAAAGGTTCCGCTTCGTCATCACCGCTCCTCAGAAAAACACTATAAAAATGCAGGCATATTAACTTGCCGAACCGCAAACCAAATATAACATATATTTGAACATAGGATCAGTTGCACATGGAAATACTTTACATTCATAAGAAAACCAAATATTGTGGTGACATTTTCAGGTGCACCACATATATAACTCACCAACAGCGTGTGTCAGGAAAAATAATCAAATGTCCTCAAGCTTCTGTTTATAGAGGGGTACCAGGCAGGGATGCCCACTTTCACCAGCACCATTTGCTATTTTTATTGAACCTTTAGCAGCAGCAATCAGACAAAGTGCTGATATTAAAGGCATACAGTGTAAAAATATAGAACATAAAATTAGTCTTTACTGTATGCTAATGATGTTTTACTTTTTCTTCAGAACTCAAAAAACGTAATATCTAATGATATCAAATTAATAAACTTGTCCTCAAAAATTTCTGATTATTCTATAAATTGATCAAAATCTACAGCTCTTCCAATAAATTGCGTGTTTAATACTTTCTTCAATGAAAGACTAAAATCAGGTAACATTACATACTTGGGTATTAACATTTCTCCTAGATTGGAAGACTTACTAAAATTAAATCATATACCACTTTTAAAGAAAATTGAAGACAATCTTACTAGATGAAAATCTCTACCTATATCACTTATGGGAAGAGTTGCCTCAGTAAAAATGATGGTCCTGCTGAGAATAAATTATTTATTCTCAATGATTCCAAATAAATCTTCAACTGAATGGTTTAAATCCCTGGATTCTTTCATATCTAAATTCCTTTGGAATAACAAAACCCCACGTATTAGCTTTAAAACATTACAGAAATCTAAACATATTTAATGAATTAATAATACAATATGACATTGACAATAAATACTTCTTAGAATATCAACAAATTAAGTCTGTTGTGAAAAGAATTAAGCTTAATAAAACATTGTTAGAAACACCAATATGTGTGTTAGAGTTCATTAGTCTGAACCCCCCCAAATTATTATATAAAATATACAAGAAATTGTCTAGAATCGATGACTCCATAACGCTACCTGTTGCAAAATGGGAGACAGATTTATCAATCAACTTTGACCGAAACATCTGGTCTCAAATATGTTTAAAAACATTTAAAATGACTAAAATCTAAAATGTACAATTAATACAGTATAAAGTTCTCTATAGAGTACATTATAAAGGTCAGTGAATGTTTAAGATGGGATTTACATCATATAACAACTGCTCACATTGCATAGGTAACATACCTGATGATTATATTCACGCACTCTGGTTCTGTCCACCCGTTCAGTGATTCTGGGTCCAGGTATGTGAAGACTTGTCTTCTTCTTCTTCTTTCGGCTTTTCCCTTTTCAGGGGTCACCACAGCGAGTCATCCTCCTCCACCTCACTCTGTCCTCTGCATCCTCTGCCCTTAATCCAACTACCTTCATGTCCTCTCTAACTGCATCCATATATCTCCTCTTTGGCCTTCCTCTGTGTCTTTTTCCTGGCAGCTGCATTTCTAACATCCTTCTACCAATATACCCACTGTCCCTCCTCTGGACATGTCCAAACCATCTCAGTCTGGCCTTCCTAACTTTATCTCCCAGTTGTTCAACATGTGGTGTACCTCTGATTATCTCATTCCTGATCTTATCCATCCTTGTGTAGTAATATAGGACGTGGTCAGTTTAATGACTTACCTATATTTTAGATGTATAAATTGGCAGGGTTTAGACTGACACAAAAATACATAATTAATTAAACGAGTTCTCTCTTTTTCAGCTTAATACCAATAATTCTATACCTTGACCAGATGTAATTCACAGGAAACGTTAAACTTATGTTGGTACAGCAGGACTGCACCATTTATTTAACATAATTATAAATTACATCACACATTTGTACATGATTGGTTGATTATTTTTCCTATAAATTAACTTCAGCACAGATGAAATACGCGTCCGTAATTTCGTAGGAACAACAGAATAAAGTTATGGGTTTTAATAACTTATATCTCTGCTGGCACAATAACTTAAAGTTTAGTTACTTAAAGTAAGAAAGTTTCAGTGAAGAGAAAAATGGAGGAGGAAGAAAATGGAGGATGAGGAGAGGTATTATCTTGACGTGTTTTAACCAGAAACATGGCAGCTCTCCGGCTGATCTCGGCTACACGTTGGTACCCTTGGTAAAGCATATGACGACTTGTTACCTTGTGAAGATGGTCAGTCCCCAGTTGGTCCAACTGGTCAGTTCGTTTACCATTCTCAGCGTCTCCAGACGTGCGCCTTGACTCGAACCGAAAGTAACGGCAGCTCCTGGTGTTGTTTTCAAGATAAGACGTTCCTTAAAGGAATGTCAATAAAAGAGAGCTTTTTCAGCTGTTGAAGATGACTTATAACTTGGCAAGTTATAAGCCTTTAACTGAATGACGTGGTCATTAGCGTGTTGACCAGACGATCATCAGTTCTTTGGGGAACCTCATCATGGCATTGAGGTCCTCAGCAAACTCCGTCAGTTCCAGCAAAAGCTTAGAACTTTAAGGAAGGATCTGTGATCAGTGACTTGTTGTTCTTCTCTGATTGGTCCAAACAAACCAGTGGATGAAGGTCACTCGGATAGGAGAAGATCAGTTTTTAGAACAGAGAAGAAGTTGTTTAGAATGAAGACAGAGAAACAGATTAGACTGGAGCCAGCTTCATAAAACAACTGATTAAAACTGTGTTCTAACTTCTAACAAAACTGATCGAGTTCAGTCTGACATATTAATTCACTTTCACCGTTTGATTCATCATATGAAGAAGTGATCATTATTTTGAAATAACATTGGATTTCCAACTTGAATTAAACAGTTTGAATTAAACAGTCTTTGACTTAACAAACATTGAATTCAATAATGCTTATACAAGTAACACAAGGTTATTCATTAACACAAAAATAGAGGAATAAGAGAGTCTCTTATGACTTATTGTGTTTTGATTCAAAATAATGTAATAAAATAGTGTTAATGTCTTTTTTCTGAGAGTATCAGTGAAAAGGTGTCACTGGGACAGTTCAAGTATCAGAGCGGGCACGGTCATGCCCACTACACTTGTCACTCCTAAGGAGAACCTCAGCATCTTCATTTCTGCTACTTCCAGTTCTTTCTCCTGTCTTTTTGTCAATGACACTGTCTCCAGACCATACAACATAGCTGGTCTCACCACTGTCTTGTAAACTTTTCCTTTGACCTTTGCTGACACCTTTTTGTCACAAATCACTCCTGAAACTTTTCTCCATCCGCTCCATCCTGCCTGGACTCTCTTTTTCACCTCTTTACCACATTCCCCATTTTCCTGGACAGTGGACCCCAAGTACTTGAAGTCCTGCACCTTTGTGACCTCTGCTCCTTGTAGCCTCACTGTTCCACTGGCCTCCCTCTCATTCACACACATGTACTCTGTCTTACTACGGCTGACTTTCATTCCTCTTCTTTCAAGTGCATACCTCCACCTCTCCAAGTTCTCTTCCACCTGTTCCCTGTTCTCACCACAGATCACAATGTCATCTGCAAACATCATAGTCCATGGGGATTCCTGCCTGACCTCATCTGTTAGTCGGTCCATCACCAGAGCAAACAAGAAGGGGCTCAGAGCCGATCCTTGATGCAATCCCACCTCCACCTTGAAGCTATCTGTCACTCCTACAGCACATCTCACCACTGTCCTGCTGTCTGTCTTCATACATGTCCTGTACCAGTCTAACATACTTTTCTGCCACTCCAGATTTCCTCATGCAATACCACACCTCCTCTCTTGGCACCCTGTCATATGCTTTTTCTAAATCCACAAACACACAATGGAGTTCTTTCTGACCCTCTCTGTACTTCTCTATCAACATCCTCAAAGCAAAGATGGCATCTAGGGATGGGAATTGATAAGAAATTATCAATATCAATGCCGTTATTGATGTCCTTTATCGATTCAATTCCTTATCAATTCTGTTATCAATTCTCATTTGGGTAAAAAAATATAGTAAACCATTTGAATAATAAACGAATAATATAGGATAGAGTTTCCGGAAAGGCCTTGGTTGGCTGCATTTTCCTTTTGCAGTTAGAACTTGGCAGTCACTTTTAGTTGTGTTGGTGACGTTGTGGTTCACTTTCTACTTTTCTTGTAGGACACATACTTCTTAGGTAGACTTTAGTTGGGTTATTTTTATTTATTTATTTTTTTGTCCTGTTTATCTCCTGTCCACGCTCCAGCTCAGTAGGTGGCGGTAATGCACCTTAAGTTGTTTGCCAACCGCCATTAAACTCCACCTAGAAGAAGAAGAAGAACTCGGTGCTAACGTTTATGCTAGCTGTTTGTGCTGGGGTTACTTGGATAAATCCGCAGAGTTTCCCGCTGTTTCAAGCCAAATTAACGCGGCCGGAGGATTCTATTGTGTGTTTTGTGTCGACCACTCGACGGTGAGTCGTTAATTTTATGTATTTTGGGTTCATTTCGCCAATTTTACTCTTCAAAATGGCGGCCGCCATTTTGAAGAGGGCAACTGGTGAAATAATGTTTTTAATCCAGCAGATTTGACCATTTGAACCGGTTAAACTCAGAAAAACCTTGTGCTATAAAGTCACTGACTTTATAGCACAAGGTTTTTCTGAGCTTAACCGGTTCAAATGGTCAAATCTGTTGGATTTAAAAAAGTATTTCTCCATCTGCCCTCTTCAAAATGGCGGTTAGCGTGTTAGCAGAACCGATAAGCTGAATCGTTAAGACACGCAACCTACAATTCCATGGAATTGGACTTTTAAGAACCGGTTCTCTAACAGAACCGGTTCTCGGTTCCCATCCCTAATGGCATCTGTGGTGCTCTTTCTTGGCATGAAACCATACTGCTGCTCACAGATAGTCAGTCACCTCTTGTCTTGTCACCTGCCTTCCTTCTAACACTCTCTCCCAGATCTTCATCATGTGGCTCATCAACTTAATTCCCCTGTAGTTGCTACAACTCTGTACATCACCCTTGTTCTTAAAAATGGGAACCAGCACACTTCTTCTCCATTCTTCAGGCATTTTCTCACCCTCAAATATTCCATTAAATATTTGAGTCAAAAACCTCACTGCCACCTCTCCAAGACATTTCCAAACCTCCACTGGTATGTCATCAGGTCCTACTGCCTTCCCCTTCTTCATTCTTTTCAAAGCTTTCCGGACTTCACCCTCACTAATCTTTCCCACTTCCTGGTCCACAGTTTCTATGACCTCCACTCTTCTTTCTCTTTCATTCTCTTCATTCATTAGCTCCTCAAAGTAATCCTTCCATCTTCCCATCACACTCTCCTCACTTGTTAGAACATTCCCATTCCCATCTTTAATAAGCCTAACCTGCTGCACATCCTTTCCAGCCTGATCCCTCTGTCTTGCCAATCGGTACAAGTCCTTCTCGCCCTCTTTAGTGTCCAGTCTCCCATACAACTCATTGTACGCCCTCTGCTTTGCCTTAGCTACTTCCCTCTTTGCTCTATGTCCCATCTCCTTATATTCCTGTCTCCTCTCTTCAGTCCTCTCACTGTCATATTTCTTCTTGGCTAATCTCTTTCTTTGAATGGCGTCCTGCACTTCACTATTCCACCACCAGGTTTCCTTATCATCCATTCTCTGTCCAGATGACACACCAAGTACCTTCCTACCTGTCTCTCTAATTACTGTTGCTGTAGTAGCCCAGTCACTTGGAAGCTCTTTCTTACCACCCAGAGCCTTTAACAGCTCGTCTCTGAATTTCTCACAACATTCTTCCTTCTTTAGCTTCCACCATTTGGTCTTCTTCTCTGATTTTACTCTTTTTCTCTTCTTCACAACAACAGTCATTCTACACACAACCATCCGATGCTGTCTGGCCACGCTCTCCCCTGCCACAACCTTACAGTCTCCAATCTCCCTCAGGTTTCCTCTTCTACACAGAATGTAGTCGACCTGTGTACTCCTTCCTCCACTCTTATAGGTCACTCTATGTTCCTCCCTCTTTTGGAAATAGGTATTGACTATAGCCATTTCCATTCTCTTGGCAAAATCCACCACCATCTGTCCTTCCTGGTTTCTTTCCTTGACACCAAACCTACCCATCACTTCCTCATCCCTCTGTTTCCTTCACCAACATGTCCATTCAGGTCTGCTCCAATCACCACTCTTTCCTCCCTGGGAATACTCTCTATCACTTCATCCAAATCTTTCAAAAATTTATCTTGCTCCTCCCCATCACATCCAACCTATGGAGCATAACCACTGAATATGTTTAGCATCAGGCCTTCTACTTCTACCTTCAGACACATCACTCTATCTGACACTATCTGACACACTTCACTAAATGTGAAGACTTGTCTAAATGTCTGAAATGTAATATTCCACTCTCTCCGTCTGTTTGCTTATTGGCTATCTTTGAAGATGTTACACTAGAAAAAAATACATCCCGCATGATTTTCACTGCCTTATGCATCGCAAAGAAAACTATACTACTGAATTGGAAAAGTAAAAATAATCTTAGCATTAATCAGTATAAAAATCTTCTGTTAGATCATATTAGTCTTGAAACAGCATCTGCTGACACATCGGATCAATCTCTCTGGCATTTTTTGATTGGCTCCGTAACGTAGTGAGGGTGGGGGGTCTAGAATCTGGCCTTGTGGGGCATTGGGGCTGGTGTGGGGGGTGTCGGGGTTTGGGGTGCCGGGGGTTGTCAGGAGCTGGACTGTTGGGGCTGTCTGGGCAGGGGGCCTGCCTTCACCCTGGGGAAGACCTGGGTGGTTCTGGGGGATGTCTGCTGAGGGTTGCATGCGGGCCCTCGGGTGGTCTGTGGCGGCGGTCATGGGTCACCGATCAGTCGCATGGTTGTGCTGGGGTTGTTTCGGGGTGGGCGCCTGGGGCTTGGGGGTTCTGGGGGCGTATCATTCCCGGGCTTGGGCCTGGTGAGGTCGAGGATCTTGGGCTCTGGCGGGCGGGTCGCCGAGCCTTGGGCTGGCTTGCGCTCTGGGGCCCAGCTCTGGGTGGGGGGCCCTTGGCTCATTGATGGGTTGGGGATTCATGGGCTAGGGGGTTGGGTGTCGGGGGGCGTGACTGGTGACCTATGGGAGGGCGCAGGTTGACCCAGCCTGGGTGTCTAGTGTGCTATGTGTTCTGAGAGTTGTTAGTATGAAGGGTGGGTGTAGTATTTCTTCTGGGGTGGGGACTGGGTGGATGTCCTTGATGATGGTCTGGGGCTATGCATGGCCGGTTGGCTGGCTCTTCTCTTTGGTGGGGGCTCGTTCCCGGTACTTCCTGATTCTGTCGGCGGTTAGGCGGGAGCTCTTGGCCTGGTTGTTCATGTAGGATTTGGCATCCTCTTGGACGGCAGGTTTACTGCGGTTCGTATGGGTCTTGGCGGCCCTGGGGTGTGTGGGCTGTTGGTGTTGTTGCTGGCAGCCCTCGTGGACATGTCCCTCTCTGGTCTGGAGCTCAATGGGTCTGACAGTCAGAGAGGTGTTTTGGCCTCGCTCCTTGGGTGGTCCTTGGCGAGCTGGGGGCATATGTTGGATCAGCGGGGGAGCTGACTCCCTTCTGGAGCATTTGATCCTGCAGTTATTTTCTTCCCATCCCTCACTGCGCACCTCCGTCCTCTTCATTTCAAATTAATACATGTAGGGATTTTGAGGCTCGGGTGTGTTGCAACATTTTTACATCTGTGTTGTTCAGAACCACTTGGGTCTCAATTTTATTACACACCTTAGACATTCACTCATAACATACTCATACTCATCCTCATCCTTATCCGATGATGAGCGAAACGTCTTCTGTTACAAATAAAGTCCAGTTGATCTTATATTGAACGCCTTTTTTGATTTATCATGTCCTGGACGACTGAGAATCTTCACCAGCAACATCCTCATGACATTCACATATAGGAACCTGGGGTGGGCACTGTGGTTATGGGTGGCGGGATGACACTACTCTCACCTCCTATGCCTGTACTCATCACTTCCAATGATGCATTTAGACAGTAAGGGCTTGGGTTAGAGTTGGGGTGGAGGGGAAACTGGCTTTATGCCAGCCTCTGCTCCTTCTTCTCTCCCCTTTTTTTAATTGCACTTTACAACAACAACACACATCAACAGCACATCTGGGGGCGGAGGTGTATGTGTCGGGGTCTAATATTATTTATTTATTTATTTATTTTATCTTGTTACCCCCTGGTTCCCTGGCTGCCATTCTGGGGGTGGGGTCCGGTAGAGTGGCAGGCCGTCGGGTGTTGTCCTGGACTATAGGGGGGTTCAGGCCCTGGGGGTTTGCCGTGGGTGGGGTTGGCACTACGCCTTCACTGGGGCTGCTTGGGTGTCCTGTCCTGTCGGATGGGTGCTGGTTGGGCCGAATCTTGGATGTCGGCTCCTCTCCACCCCAGAATGAATGGGCCTACCTCCTGGGTTTGGGTGTGGGCTGCCCCATGTAGGGGGCAGGTACATGTCTTGGACCTGGGGGGTATAGAGTGTGTATCGGGATTACAAATGGAATGTGTGTTATTGTATGTCCTTGAGTGAGTTAGGGTGAGGATGAGGGTGGGTCTGTGTGATTGTGTCTGTGTATGAATGTCTATTTGTCAGGCCGGGTCTTAGGCCCTGTTTACACGGACACTGTGGGGGGAAACAGAACTTTTGGGTATGTTAATTAGATTAAAAGTTTTGCGTTGACACGGATCTGCTCGAATCTCCCCCCTCCCTCATGCACCCCCCCTTTCACCCACTGCGCATGCGTGCTGCTGAACCTTCACCCACTGCGCATGCGTGCTGCCTCACTCTGCTGGCAGTCTGCTACTTTCTTTTGTGCTAAAAGTTGAGCTAACAACAAGTTAACAACAAGTTAAAGCTGGATTTTGGATAAGAGTCGACAGATTTGACACCAAGCGGGACCGCTTCATCTAACAAGCTGCACACCAGACGCTGAGTGGACTGTAGACCAGAACCGGACTTTACTCCGTGATAAACAGCTGACTTACAGCAGGTAAATCAACGTTCTTAATATAATGTTTGCTTGTGTTTAATTTGATCACACAACAACAGAGTTTTTATTTATTTATTATTTATTTCTGCCAGGTGGAGCTGTCATTCCAACAGGCAGACCGCGGTTCTGATGGGTCCAGATGAACACACAGCAAGAGTCCAGTTCATTAACGTAGTTACAGTTCGGTTCACGTGTTTTAATAGTGTTCAGTTTAATTCTCAGTGTTTGTGTTACGTAAACTTTGTGGTGCTGAATAAATAAATAAATAAAAAATAAACCTGGTGTCTTCATTTTCACAGCACGTTACGCACTGTTTAAAAAATGTAACGAGTCCAGATAGATACTGTAGTTCAGATAAATTTACATCTCCCACGCCAACATAAATACTGTTTATTATTGCTTAACTGTTATATTTTGCAGCGTGACACGTGAAATGTCCGCCTGCCCTAGACTGTCCGCGCGTGCGAGCTGCGCGCATGTGGTTGACACAAAAGCTCAGCAGGAGATGTTTACATTATCAGCGGAGGGTCAGCGAAAAAGTTACACCCTGAGAGGTGGATCAGGAAAGTATCGGATGCAAAGAGGGGGGCCAGCAGCGTCGTGTAGGCGATAAGCAAAGACGCAAAGAGAAAGTAGCGGTTACACTCAAAATACGCGCCATGTAAACTGGCCCTTAGTCTGCCCCCTCTTCGATACAGCTGGGGCTGCTTGGTGTTGCGCCCCTGGTGCGTGGCCCCCTCGTGGGTGGCCCCCTCTTGGGGTGTGCCTTTGCCTGTCGGCGCGCTTGGGGCCCTCGGTGTCGGGGGTTGGGCGCTTGGGCGTGTGATGATGACAAAATGTCAGATGAATAAAAGTAATCAGAAAATTAGTTTTCATCTATTTTAATTTGTAATCATGATTAGACAGCTCAAGTATTACTATTTTGAAAAACTGTAGGCCTTAAACACATTGCAGGACTTAGATCAAACACTTTAAATAAAAATAAACCACTAATCAAGAGTTGTTTTGTTAAAGGTTCAGTCTGCAGTTTTTGTAGAACGCAGCACTTAGGAAAATTTTCATTTGGGAAAGCATTCTGGTCCCTCCCCACTCAGAGCCATATATGGCTCTGCTCCCTCTTGCTGTCTGTGATGCTCCGCCTCCACTGCATGTCCTGCCAGCAGTTGCAAAGTTGTGTGATTATATGTTAATAAAACATTCTAAAAAATTAAATAAAAACAGGGAGCGCTTGTCCAGCACACCAGAACACCATGAAATCTGCAGAGCCGCACGCAGCCAAGTTGGACATGAGTTAAATTCGCTCGTGACAAATTCATTCATTTCCTGAATGTTTCTGTCATGACTCAACGGAGAAAAAAACAAAAACAAAAGAAAAGTCCAGATCAGGGATGAAGAAGGGGAATTTAATACATTTGTGACACATACAAAACAGTTTTGCATCGCTTTGAAATTATTTCAAC
>JBBPBX010004816.1:45644-74725 GCA_038048925.1 Garcialebias charrua
CCGCCTGTGGTGATTTTATTTTGTAAATACGGAAGTTGTGCTCGTTACTTTTCCTGCTGGTGCGACTTATCTTTAAAAGTTGACTCCGGCACAGCTCCGGCGTCCGGCAGAAATAGGATCGGATCCTATTTTGACGGACTGCCGTCCGCTCGCCGCCGCCGTGCGGAGCCAGTGTAAACGTTCTCATTGATTATAATGGGTGCGTATTTGCTGCGGAGGTCGGACCGGAGCAGACCGGAGCCGGAACGCATGTAGTGTAAATTGGGGGATAAGCTCTGTTTTTATTGGCTGGTTAAAAACTGTTTTTATTGGCTTGTTAACGGCGGGTCACTGTGGCTTTTTTAAAATTCTTATTTACCACCTGGAGAAGCAAGGGGACTATAGTTTTTTTTCAGAGATTATTAATTTGTCTAACATCAGCCTGTCAGGAGATAGTGACAGAGTGAAGAAATATGTTAAAAAGATATTTTTAGACAACTTACAGACTGCACTACCTAACTGCAGACTGCAGCTTTAAGAAAATTGTCAGTTTAAGCATCTTGCAAATAGTCAAATACATTAGGTTCTTTTAAAGCTTGATTTTACTATTAAAAAATCAAACATCAAATATCTTTGGCCTCTAATGTCACTCTTCTCGTTCATCCTTTTCATGATGAATTAAAAATACTGACATTGAGAGACATTGAAATTCAAACTGCAAGAACTTTTGACATTGTTTTAAACTATTTTTCATTTTTTACACAAGCTTCGCTGAAATGGATACAGACCAACTCCCGAGGCAAGGAGCCAAAAGTCTACAACAACAACAAGGAAGAAATGGTTTCCAGCCACTTAACTGCCAAGTCTCAGAGACATCACAGAACAAATCTCAGTGTTTGTGCTGGAGGAGTTTTGGCCCAAATGAAGAATTAACAATTCTTTATTACAGAGTGTAATCTCACAAAATGAGACAAAACACCAGCTACAACTAAATGAAAAGCCAAACTAAATAAATAAATAAAGCAAATACCAAGTTAAAGCTGCTATACTTTGATTTGATCTTGAATAGTTTCTTTTATCCGTCATTTATCCTTTTGTGTTCACTGTAGCGCTTTTCTTTTGGCAGTTTGCTTTTGTTTATGCAGGCCTGTTGGGTGGGTGTCAAGAAAAAAAAAAACAACTCTGGCAAAACTGATCATTTTCAAACTAACAAAAGCTGATTTTTTTCTTCTTCAATAAAACCATTTACTGCTACCCAAGCTGCCTTTCTTCCTCCAGTTTATTACGCATGAAATAACTTTTTTTCTCTCTCTGTGGCTTTAATTGTACAGGTGCAAATAATCACAAACATTCCTGCAGATTCTACAGAAGGCTTTACAACATGAGAAAAACTCCCAGTAAGTGAAATGAGAAAGCTAACATGTAGCCAAAAAAAATGCAATCTTTTTTAAATTCCATGTAAATGAGTTCATTTGTTCCGTGGATTATTTTCACCACAATAAAAAAAATGAAACTCTGCTGTTCCAGCCTGGAGATCCTAAATGCTCAGAAATTATGCATCTAAGCTGCAGCGATTAGAGATTTATGTGTTTGGAGGAAAAAAACAGTCGCATTTGCAAAGATGAATTACATTTACTTAGCCAACAACAAGCTTTTGTGAATTATTTTTCAAACCAAATGAGCCTTGGAACCTCCCCAGAACAGCAGGTACGGTAAACCTGAAGCAAATGGGAATTTGAATGAAAACATTTTTTAAACATCTGTTTTATTTGAACAGCTTTGGCCACAGTCCACTTGTTTCCTGATGCATGCTCAATAATCCAGGTAGAAAATCTAAAAAAGTTAAGTGTGGTCCTCTGGACATTCAAAAAACAAAACAAACAAAAAAAATTGTAGAAACGTTACGTCTTTCGTCCGAAAGATTTCTTCAGTCTGAGATGCTGTATGCAAGATGGCCGCGCTCAGACCAGCCGCAGCTTCATGGGCTCCCAGAACATCCCCAGTTTTTAGTAGTTTTAATAGTGTTTTTGTACCTGACTCTGAGCGTTTTTTGCGGGTGAATTATAGCCGAACTGAGCTGTTAAGAATTGGAGCGGATTTACCACAAGGCACAGCTGAAATCAGCAACGAACTCAAATCAGAGCTCGGAAGATTGGATCTGCTAAGATCATCTTTCTGGAAACAGATGCGCTCCGGAGGAAAGAAGAGGAAACGGTGCTCTCGAGGGAAAAAGCGTGGCTGTCGAGCAGGAATTATGACGAGACTGCGGGCAGACGCTAAAACCGGGAGACCCCCGATGCCGGCTCTTTTTCTGTCCAACGTGCGCTCGCTGGACAACAAGATGGATTTGCTTCGTCTGAGAGTAACAACGTCGGAGGAGATGAGGAGATGCTCGGTGGTTTGCCTCACGGAAACGTGGATCAATGAGGACACTCCTGACTCTGTTTATGAGTTGGATAATAGGCTATTTTTCAGAACGGACCGGTGCATCGAGACTACGGGGAAAGCACGAGGCGGAGGCGTCTGCATTTACGTTAACAAAGACTGGTGCACGAACTGTGCCGTTATCAGCAGGATCTGCTCAGCTGCTGTGGAGCTTTTAACAATAAGATGTCGCCCACATTACCTTCCCCGCGACTATTCAGCGATAATAATAAGCGCTGTTTACATAGCACCCGATGCTAATGCCAACGACGCCCAGGGAGAAATTCATGACTTACTCACCTCGCTGCAGTGTAAATATCCTGAGGGGTTTTTCATTGTCTCCGGGGACTTCAATCATGTGGATTTACGTGTCATCCTTCCAACCTTCAATCAGCACGTTTTCACAGCAACACGAGGAAATAAGACGCTAGACCAAGTCTTCACGAATGTGAAGGGGGCGTACACGGCGAAGCCACGCCCACCGCTCGGGGCTTCCGACCATCGCTCCCTGTTATTGGTCCCTAGACAGCTACCCCCACTCAGACGTTCCAAGCCGGAACAAAGAGAGATCACATTGTGGCGCCAAGATAGTACCCCCATGCTGAGAGACTGCTTTGAAAACACAAACTGGTCTGTCTTCAAAGAGGCAGCTACGAATGGAAGTTCAGTTGACCTGGAACTTTATGCTTCCTCAGTCCTGGGTTACATCAGTACATGTGCTGAAAATGTATCCATAAGAAAGTATGTTAAATTTTACCCCAATCAAAAACCCTGGCTAAATAAGGATGTCCGCACCCTGCTGGCAGCCAGGGACACTGCATTCAAGTCTAGAGATACTGAGGAGTTGAGAAAGTGCAGGAGAGAACTGGATGATGGCATAAAGAAGGCCAAAGCCGCGTATGCACAGAGGATCGAGGGTCAGTTCATCTCACATGATCCACGGAGCATGTGGCAGGGCATCAAATGCTTAACAGACTACAAGGGCAAAAGCAAACAATGCCCCAGGGACCCATCCCTGCCTGATGCCCTCAATAAGTTTTATGCACGTTTTGAAGATCCAAACAGACCAGCTAGCACCAGACTCACCTCATCACCAGACGAGGAGCACCTCAAAGTGACCGCAGCAGAAGTGAGAGGTAGTCTCAGAAGGATCAACCCTCATAAAGCTACGGGTCCAGACAACATCCCAGGGAAAGTTCTGAAGGAATGTGCGGACCAGCTCTGTGAGGTGCTGGCTGACGTCTTCACCACCTCACTTTCACTGGAGTCAGTTCCCACCTGCCTGAAGACTGCCACCATCATCCCAGTCCCAAAGAGCTCCACAGTGACTGGTCTGAATGACTATAGACCGGTGGCTCTCACCCCGATAGTCGCTAAATGTTTTGAGAAACTGGTCATGTCCCACATCAAGACAACCGTCAACATCAGCGAGGATCCTCATCAGTATGCATACCGCGAGAACCGATCAACAGAGGACGCCATCTCCTCTGTGGTCCACACTGCTCTCACCCACCTGGATCAGAAGGACTCATACGTGCGTCTGCTCTTTGTGGACTTCACATCTGCCTTCAACACCATGATCCCCCAAACTCTGATAGACAAACTATCCACACTTGGACTAAGCCCCTCCATTTGTAACTGGGTACTAGACTTCTTAACAAACAGACCACAGTCCGTGAAGATCCACAACTTCTCCTCCTCCACCATCACCCTCAGCACTGGCTCTCCTCAAGGATGTGTGCTGAGCCCTCTTCTGTTCACTCTGCTCACATATGATTGTACAGCCACACATCCAGGCTGTCATATTGTTAAGTTTGCAGATGATACAGCTGTGGTGGGATGCATCACAGATAATGATGAATCCAGCTACAGACAGGAGGTGGAACATCTGGAGAGCTGGTGCAAAGAGAACAACCTTCACATGAATGTGAAGAAGACGAAGGAGATGATTGTGGACTTCAGAAGGAACAAACACACCCACACCCCACTGTATATAGGTGGATCTGCGGTGGAGGTGGTCTCCAGCTACAAGTACCTGGGTGTACACTTGAATGATAACCTCAGCTGGAGCAATAACACCACCAGCCTGATCAAGAAAGGACATCAAAGACTCTACTTCCTCAGACGGCTGAGACGAGCTGGTCTGAGAAGCTCAGTCCTCACCTCGTTCTACAGGTGTGCAGTGGAGAGCGTCCTGTGCTCCAGCATCAACGTGTGGCATGGAGGCTGCACAGTTGCAGAGAGGAAAGCTCTACAGAGAGTGGTGAAGGCTGCACAGAAGTCTGTGGGAGTCAGTCTCCCCACCATCACAGACATTTACACCTCCAGATGCAGAAAAAGAGCCACCTGCATCATGAAAGACCTCACTCACCCAGCACACTCACTCTTTGCACCACTCCCCTCGGGACGGAGGTTGAGGAGCATCAAATGTAGAACCACTAGACTGAGGAACAGCTTCTACCCTGAGGCTGTCAGACTCATGAATAAATAAATAATAAGAATAAACACTGCAAAATGTCACATCATGTTGATACTGATCTGTTTCTTGTTGCTGCGTTCATCTGTGACCATCTGCTCATAATGACTCATGTTCGTGCTGCTGTTTATAATGATGTTTTTCTACTACATTAGGGCTTAGTGTATTACTAGCTGATGTCTCTCTTAGTTAATCCTAGATGTTATTATTGTTTTTCTCTTGCATTTGTTGTTGGATGTAACTGGGACCCTGTGTACATAATCTCGTTTTCAACACATGTACCACATGCGGTGCAAATGACAATAAATTCTCTCTGACTCTGACTCTGACTCTCTGACTCTGACTCTGTATTCAGCTCAGTCTTATAAATAGCACCTTCTCATAGGCTACGTTCACACTGCAGGCAAATCCGACCCAAATCTGATTTTTTTGCCCCATCTGACCCATATCCGATTTTTTATGAGAGTCTGAACGCAACAAATCCGATGTTTTCAAATCCGACCCAGGCTGTTTCAGTATGTGGTTTTAAATCAGATATATATCTGATGTTTTCAAAGCGACTGCAGTCTGAACGCTCATGTGATTTACATCTGACTTTTTCAGAACACGTGCGGCTCATTTAATTGAGCCTGCGCGTGTTTGTACAGACACAAAGGGGACACGCAGCTCAGAGCGGGGTGGGGGCTTGCGGGGGAGATGAGCTCTCTGTAGCTCAAAGCGGGGTGGGGGCTAGCGGGGGGAGAGCTCTCTGTACTTGTAGCAACGCACACACCACTCGCTTGCTTTCTGCTCAGTTTTTTCCTTTCATCTTTGGATGTTTAGCTCTCCCCGATTGGAGAACAACTTCAAAATTACGAACACACACTGAAAACTGTCGCGCGCGTCCATGTTTACTTCCTCAAACACAGGGTGCTGCGTCAGCGTCAGGACAAAAACAAGCGACCAGCCCCATGAAAACAAGCCCAAACAAGCAACTCACAGCCTGCGTGTCACGTCACGCAGGCTGAGACATGAGCCGCACAGCGCGGATCCAAAAGAGAAATGGAGCAGAACACAGCTGAAGCTCAATTTTTAATATTTCATCACATCTACAGCTGCACTGATCAGCGCGCAATGTTTTCTTCTGCGCATGCGGGTTACTTCTGCAACGTAGAGCGTTCACACTGGAGTCATGCCAGGTCTGATGCTGGTCGCATTTAAAATGTAGTGTGAACGTTCACACCAAAAGATCTGATTTTAAAAAAAAAATTGGAATTGAGCATTAAGACCTGTAGTGTGAACGTAGCCATAGTGATCAACCAGTTTGCTGCTGACAGCCAAAACCAGCTGCTCACATGATCACGGAGGACCATCAGCCTAACGATGGATCGTTAGCACCCTGATGGTTGTTTGCTGTTCACAGAGGGCTGAGTGATACTATCAATAACAGCGTTGTAAGAGGGGTACAGTTGAACATGGAGGCCCCCACCTCTGTTTAATGATGGACGGTTTCTTTTCACAAAGATGGCCTCCTTTACACATCTCTCAAACCATCGTTCCTCGCTATCAAGGATGTGAACATCTTCATCCCTGAACGAGTGACCGCTGGTCTGGAGATGAGTGTAGACTGCAGAGTCCTGGCCTGATTATGTTGGTCTTCTGTGAATACAGCTGAATACAGCTCTTCAGACTGAAGAAGTCTTTCGGATAAAAGACGAAACATTTCTACAATTTATTTGTTTATTTATTCATTTATTTATTTCGAATGTCCAGAGGACCAGACTTAACTTTTTAGAGTCCACTTGTTTCTGATTGCATTTGACTAATACGCTTTGTTGAAAGGTGACGGAAACAACTTTGAACAGGTGTCATCTAGACTGCATAATAGAAAACTGGTCAAGAAATAATGTTATGAGACAGGCAAAAAAATTGAAGGAAACAAAGGTTTACATTAATGAACACTTAACAAAGAAAAATGGTAATATTGCTCATGAAGCAAGGGTGTTAAAAAACAGAACAAAATATTTTCTACTTGGACAAGAAACGGAAAAATTTGGATAAAAGTACAAGAAGGATCACAGGCCAAATAAGTGAAAGATTTGAAGGACCTGGAAAGATTGAAATGAGCTAAAGTGATGATGAAAAATTGTGTTAGGAAATATCTGAACATACAATATATGGGATGAACACTATGACAAACACCTATACCAAATAATTAAAATGTACGATGAATCACAATTCGAAATATATAATGTAGATGATGTCATCAATGGTAATCTTTTTCCAACTACAAAGGATAGCAATTATTATAATATTGAGCAGTTTAAGGAAATCAGTAAGACAAGTGAAGCACCCTCTATTATTCATATAAACTGTAGAAGCCTTAATGCAAAAATATCTGAGATATCAGATTATTTGAAGAAATTTGATACACCTTTTACAATAGTTGCATTATCAGAAACCTGGTTAAATGATGGAAATATTCAGAATGTATATATTGAAGGGTATGAATTGTATTATAGGAATAGGAAAAATAAGAGGGGTGGAGGGGTGGCTATATTTGTTAAATGTGAAATAGAGTGTAGGATACATAAAGAGATGTCTACAGTTGTTGACAATTTGTTAGAAATGATAACAATAGAAATAATAAATAAAAATAATAAAAACATACTAATAAGTTGTGTATATTGATCACCAAAATCAAGAATAGATGAATTCACTGATAAGATCAACAAATTACTAGTGAAGAGCTGTAACAAAAAAGTGTTCTTGTGTGGTGACCTCAATATTGATATTGGGAACAAAACTGATTCTAATAACGCCAAAACATTTATGGATTCAATGAGTAGTTTGAGTTTCTTTCCGTTAATAACAAAACCAACAAGGATCACATCTCATAGTGCCACCATAATTGATAATTTCTTTACAAATGTCATAAATGGTGATGTGACAAGTGGTATTTTGATGTCTGATATTAGTGATCATTTACCAATTTTCATAATTTATAAAAATGATTTCATCTGTAAGAAAACTATTAGAAAAAACAATAAATGAATAATCACATCAAAAAAGCACTAGATAAATTAAAAGATGATCTTCATAAACAAAAATGGGATGATGTATATGTAAATGACGTAAATGACTCTTATGATAAGTTTATGAATATACTAGAAGCTTTGTACAATAAAAATTATGTGAAAATAAATAACAAACAAAATAAAGATACAATAGATCCACCATGGATGACAAAAGGACTGAGAAACGCATGTTAAAAAAAAAAGAATAATCTGTATTCATGTTTTATAAAATCCAGAACAGTTGATACTGAAACAAAATATAAAAAATATAAAAACAAATTAGTCGGGATTATAAGAAAACAAAAAAGGGAATATTATAGTAAACTGCTACACAAAAGTAGTGGTGATATAAGAGCAACTTGGAAAATAATGAATACTGTTTTAAATAAAAATAAAGTTGGTATGAGTACTTCAAAATATTTTGTGGAAAATAATGTGGAAATCCGTGATGAGAATGAAATAGTTAATGGATTTAACAATCCTTTTGCAAATGTGGGATCTACCCTTGCATCAAAAATACCAAAAATGGATATAAATGTGAGTCAGTAAATTGATGGCTGTATGAACAGTATGTTTCTAAAAGGAACTGACAAAGAAGAAATCATGATGGTGGTTAACAAATTTCATGATAAAAGATCAAAAGACTGTGAAAACATGGACATGATGGTTGTGAAGGAAATAATGAACTATGTCATTGATTACATACATTTGTAATCTGTCATTTTCATCTGGAATATTCCCAAACAGAATGAAAATAGCCAAGACAGTTCCTCTTTTTAAGAATGGCGATAAATGTTTATATTGTGGTGTATGAGTAAGGTAATCTCTCTCACCCAGTAGGAGGAGCCAGCGAGTTGTTCCCCAGGTTTCCCCAGGTGAAGAGAAGAAGAGATGTTCGTGTGTGATTTGATTCATTCTGTTTCTGGTTCTGGCGCTCGAAGGATTAAAGTCAACAGCTTGGAAATAAGTCTGTCTCTCCTTCTTCACACGCCACAGTAGTGACCTGCGACGTGAAACATGTCAGAACCAAACATGGATGTTGTTTCTTCTTCGGACCCTGCCGCCGCGGCGTCTGCCCAGCTGTTACAGCTGACCCCAGCCGACTCTGCTCCCGCAGCGAGTGTTAAGCTCCCGGAGTTCTGGCAAAGTGACCCGGTTTCGTGGTTCAGCACATCGAGGCACTCTTTCGCCTCCGAGGCGTGAACGCAGATGAAACCAGGTACTTCTTGGTCGTGTCAGCTCTGGATATGCAGTCAACCCGCAAAGCCATGCCGCTGCTGCGCGACCCGCCACACGTGGGCAAATATGGCGCCCTCAAAGAGTTTCTGCTTCGAAGGTACACTTTGACTTCAACTGAGAGGGCTGATAAACTGCTATCCCTGCCTGGTTTGGGTGACGATACGGCTGTGGGCATGATGGACAAAATGCTGTCGCTACTTGGCTCAGACGATGGGGGGTTCCTGTTCCCGCACATTTTCCTGCGCCAGCTTCCGTCGCAAGTGAGGGCTGCCTTGGCTAATTCCCCTTGTTTATCTACCAGTGATTACCGGGGTTTGGCGGAGGAGGCCGACCGGGTCCTGCTGGCTACCAGACGGTTGTCGTGCAGAGTACATCGGTGGAGCCCGAGCAGATGGAGATGGAGGAGCCAGCGGTGGTTTCAGCTGTTGGCGGGGGAGCTCCCTTTGTTTCTACCACCGGAGGTTCGGCAACAAGGCCAAGCGCTGCATCCCACCATGCACGTTCGGGGTGTCGGGAAACGAGGAAGCCGGCGCTCAGTAGCAGCTGTGGGCGCTGGCGAGCAAGGTGAGCTGCTCTTCGTCACAGACTCCCTGTCAGGACGTCGTTTTCTGGTTGACTCTGGTTCCCAGAAGAGTTTGGTCCACCCTGTTGGACCTGAATTAGCAGGCCGAGGCAGTGGCCCACTGCTAACTGCAGCTAACGGTTCTCCCATTGGAACTTTTGGCACTAGACGGACAACAGTTTCTTTCCATGGTCGTGAGTTCGAGTGGGACTTTGTTGTTGCCTCAGTGACTGTTCCTATTATCGGTGCAGATTTTTTATGTGCTCATGGACTGTTAGTAGATGTTGCTAACCGCAGACTTATTGACGCTGTAACTTTTGCAACTTTCCCATGTGTGTCTGGGGGGGCTGGGCCGCTAACTCATGCTAATGTTTTAGTTTCAGGTGATGTTTTTCAAAGTTTGCTGGCAGAATTCCCCTCTTTAACTACACCTGCTTTTTCTTCTTCAGAAACTAAACACGGGGTCGAGCATTTCATCCCTACTACGGGACCGCCCGTTTTTGCACGTGCACGCCGCCTCGACGCTGTTAAACTGGCCATCGCTAAAGAGGAGTTTGGTACCATGGAGAGGTTGGGTATTGTTAGACGCTCTAACAGCCCGTGGGCCTCCCCCCTTCACATGGTACCAAAAGCAGACGGGTCGTGGCGCCCATGTGGCGATTTTCGCCGTTTAAATAACGTGACGACGCCTGATCGCTACCCCATTCCGCACATTCAGGACTTTTCTGTTCGGTTGTCGGGTGCTTCCATTTTTTCTAAGGTGGATCTGGTGCGCGGCTACCATCAAGTCCCAGTGCAGTCCAGCGATGTACCTAAAACTGCAGTAATCACCCCCTTTGGGCTTTTTGAGTTCCTCCGCATGCCGTTTGGACTAAAGGGGGCAGCACAGACTTTTCAAAGGTTGATGGACTCCGTGTTGCGTGGCCTCAATTTTGTGTTTGTCTATCTGGACGACATTTTGGTGGCCAGCTCGTCAACCGAGGAGCACCTGTTGCACCTGAAAGAAATTTTTCAGCGCTTGGATGCACATGGCTTGATCATTAATCCGGTCAAGTGCCAGTTTGGTTTACCGGTGATCGATTTTTTAGGTCATCGAATTTCCGCGCAGGGTGCAGTTCCATTGCCTGCCAAGGTGCAGGCGGTGGCAGAGTTCCCACGTCCTCTGGTGGTTAAAAAGTTGCAGGAGTTTTTAGGCATGGTGAACTTTTACAACAGGTTCATTCCCAATGCAGCCCATCTCCTGCAGCCTCTCTACGAGGCCCTGCGCTCGAGGAAGGCGACTGACACAGTGGTTTGGACCCTGGACCGGATCACTGCTTTTGATGGTGCTAAGTCCGCGTTAGCTAGCGTGGCACTCCTAGCCCATCCTGATTCAGAGGCCCCGATTTCACTAACAACTGACGCTTCAGATATAGCTGTGGGGGCTGTTGTAGAGCAACGCATTGGTGACGCATGGCAGCCGTTGGCATTTTTCAGCCGAAAATTACGGGACTACGAGTGCAAGTACAGCGTTTTTGACCGCGAGTTGTTGGCGTTGTTCTTAGACACGGCATTTTCGTTTTTAATATCAACGCTGTAAACCCCGTGTCTTATCCTGTTTTCCTATCTTTGACCTTCATCTGGGGACAGATGGGTAGGCCGCGCTAAGAACATATCGATAAAATATGTTTTGTTCAGCTGCAGCTTGTTACACTAATCTCTCTCCTGGATGACTGTAATTACATACTTACGCTGTATCGGTGGAAATTGATGCAATGTCAATAAACCTATCTTGTATCTTGTATCTTGTATCTAAATGGTGAAAAAGATTCGTAGTTCAGACCTTTCTTCGGGACTATTTTCAGCATCCTCTACAAAAACATTTTTTATGCCCTCATCTGACAATTTAATCCAAACTAGCTCAGAACATTGTTTTCCCCCCTCAGCAGCGTGCAGCGCTCTTCATATCTGCCGTGTTTACATGTTGTGCTGAAAGTCTCGCGCGCGGCTCCTGCAGCCTGCAGGAAGGAGGGGGGCGAGTGGGGGCCCGCGCGACAGCAGGAGGATCCTCGATATACACGATATAGCCCTTTTAACCATCGTACATTTAAAATATCGCGATACATCGAGTATATTCGATATATCGCCCACCCCTACACTGGACCATATTAGACCTGGTCCAGCTCAAAAACCACAATACCTGGGCTTTTCATATCTGGACTAGATTATTCTACACTAATAGAAGAATATATAAAACTAAGTTTGAGCTTTGTGAAAACTTTCTGATTTGTGAAATTTCATTAAAATACATTTTCATCAATGTTTATGCCTTATGCTTCAGTGACTTTATTTACTTATTTGTTTTTAATTTATCAGTTTTATTAATTATGCGAGAAACATAATCAACCGTAATCACTCCTCATCAATGAATATGTCATTGTGATGGATACTGGCAGAATGACCCAGGGCACAGGTGTATTTCAAAAATAATCTTAAAGCTTTATTTAACATGCAACAAAAAGGCTTTCCAGGAGGCACAAACAATTACTTGGCTTGGAACTAGAAATCAAGGGAACAGGGACATCACACAGGCTGGGTAGACAGAACACTGCTCAGACAAAGACTTGAGGACAAGAGGCAACATATAAAGGGAAATCAGTAGGCATGTAACGGTTGTAATGGGTGTGCCGAACCGTTTCGGTACACCACGTTCGGTTTGGTCCACCTGCGAACCGTTTCGGTTATTTTTTCACTCATTAAACGTTCTTAACCCTCCTGTTGTCTTCATTTTCTGTATACACCCATTGTCCTCCGGGTCAAAATGACCCGTCTTCACTAAATCTGCAAAAATAAGATGCTTAATTGAATTTTAAACACCAAATTTCATCTTGCATATTGTCATTCACCACAAAATGTGTGAATACTTGAGTTTTCACCTCTTCACCTGAATTTCTATAGCTTAAGAGAAGAAAAAAAATTGCAAAAAAGTTTTGAATGCATTTTTTATTCATCCCAATGACTCAGTTTCTTTTACTTTTCTCCAGTGAACAATTTAAGAGAATGTATAATACAACAAAAATATGAAAAATAACATAACCCATTCAACTAATTAGCACATGTAGGGCAGTATGCAAGTGCACAGCCTTTGCAGATATATTTCATACACCTGCAGCACACAGTATGTGTTTTACAGTCCTTCTTTTGAGGGCAGAACTGACATCTCTTCCTCTTACTTGCCCTAGCTGGGGAAATGGCTGTGGTAGATAGATCCTCAAGTTGCTCATCCACTGTTACGTCAGGCCCTGGATTGTAGAGGTAGGGCAACCGCTCCACCCACTTGTCCCATACCTCTCTTATGGCTGCAAGTTTGTCTGTCACACGTCTTACTGGTCTTGACTCACGGTCATCAAATCGTATCAGTCTTGAGTAGGTGTGAAAGAGTTTGAGTGGCATTGTGGCTCGGAAAATTGCCCTTCCACTCTCTGCATCCCATAGACTAGCTGCAGCCTCACCGCGGGACCTGTATACACCTGCTAAGATTAGCAGCCCTAAGTGGGCCTGCAGGTCAATCTCATCCATCTTTTTCCAGCTGTCTCCATATTTGCGAAAACCCTCCAAATTTGTCATTTCAAGGATTATTTTTTCTATTGCTGGTGTGATAAACAGGTAGAATGTAGAAACAATATCCTAGGCATGAGAAACGGCATACCTTGTGGGTCCTGGGGTCATTTTTACAATGTTTTGTTCTGCATGCCTGCCGTGTTAGTCATATGCCGCTGAGGACAATGGGCCTCATGCAAGAACATGTTCGTATTTTTATCCTAAATTTCTCTTACTTTTGTTTGTACGAAGCGTTCGTACGAACATGCCACGTCAGATTCAACAAACTCTTCTATCCTCAGGAAAAGTGTGTAAACGAGCTGCGTAAATTTAATGAATCCCACCTGTTCTATCCACCTGCGCGTGCTCGCGGAGAGGTCATTTACATAATTCCCACCCCTCAAAACACCATATAAGGCCACGTTTCCTGCCTTTTGACAGCAGGAAGTGTCCATTCATTCAAAATCAAGAAGTAAAAAGAAGAACTTCACGCGTTCGGAGATTGAAGTTCTGCTCTCAGTCGCGCTGTGGCGCACCGCTACCCCCCCCCCCCGCAAGTGTCGGATGGTCAAATATTTTTAATTTTAGTGTAAACAACTGTGTTACATTATAGTTTCACTTATTCAGAAGAGCTGTGGCGCACCGCTACCCCCCACCCCCCGCAAGTGTCGGATGTGTTTTTGAACAGAAGCATTTTAAAATGTCTCGAAACTACAGTTAACTTCATATTAATATTGTAGTGCATATGTTGTGTCTCCCGTGGGTCGTACAGTATCAGAAATCAAGAATAAATGGTTTGATCTGAAAATGGCTTCAAAAAAACGTCTCGCCGCAGCACGGACAGGAGGTGGTCAAGGAAAAGTCTGCGTTACCGAGATGGATGGAAAAATAAATGCCATGCTGCGCAAGACGCGTGCCAACATGTTTTGCAGCACAAATGAGTCATGCGCGCTCCTCCTGGCCATCGCGCAACCACATTCTGCAGGTTATATTTCGAATCAGATATAATTTGGACATTTATGGAGTGGTATTGCTTCCGATTGAGGAATGGGAATGCGTCAGGTGAAGGTGCTTTGATCCGTATGTGTGTACAGTCTATTGCTCCGATGGTGTTTGGCAGTCCAGCAATAGCATGAAAATCAGTCTTAATTTGTACTTGTTCTGCGGCGGTGTATGGGAATTTTATGTACCTGGGTGTTAATATGAGGAGCGGCTTTGATGACCAAGGGGAGCGCACGACTCACTGAAGCCTGCGTGACACACCAGACAAATTAAACTTAAAATTATAATTCTAATTCAAACAGAATAACCTATTGTCAAGAATAATTATGGTGCGTGATTTTTTTAAACCCAAAATATTTTCTAAATAACGAAATATGAAGTTATTAGTGAAGGAAATCCGTCTGGATAACAGCGGACCGACTGCTCGTAAAATATACGACAGCTCTGGACCACACGTAAATTTTGTTCGTATCTGAAAAAAATCTTAGGATACGAAAACATTGTTGAATGCCACAAATGATCCTAAATCACTCGTACGCACAGTTTAAGAACGAATCTGTGCGTACGAACGGTTCTTGCATGAGGCCCCATGTTATTTTGCCATTTTTTGAAAGGAAAGTCTCACTTTCAGCTTCAGGGTTTTCTTCTTCTTCTGAGGATGATTGATCATGCTCTGGGTTGTATTCCTCTCCATCTTCTTCTTCGGATACATCCTCCACTTCCTCTTCTGAATCAGAGTTGTCTTGCTGGGCATGTGAGAAAATCAGCTCTAAAGCCTCTTCAACGTTATAACGCACACTCATGGCTTCAGCACAGACACAATTCGGGGTCCTGTTATGCAGCACCTTTATAACCTCAGGAAATAACAGCTGGTCTTCTGAAGTCTGCGAGAACACCACCTGATTTGCCTTGTTTACTTCTGCTTCTGATTGATCTGAGACTAATAACAGATGGTCTTCTGAAGTCTGCGAGAACACCACCTGATTTGCCTTGTTTACTTCTGCTTCTGATTGATCTGAGACTAATAACAGATGGTCTTCTGAAGTCTGCGAGAACACCACCTGATTTGCCTTGTTTACTTCTGCTACTGATTGATCTGAGACACAACTAAAACTTTGTAACATTTTGTTGTTTGTAAATAACTCTGTGACCCTGATTTCAACTCTATTTATCTCACGGGTCATTTTGACCCGAAGACCACCTTTGTACATTTTTTTGTACAGCTTACATGGAAATGTGAATAAAAGCAACATTTAACTTTTTCTATTGTTTGGGCCAATCTAGGCAAAGTCTTAAAATTTCAAATAAAAAAAATAACATTTAGTGGATTTTTTTTTTTTTAACACAGTGGCGGGTCATTTTGACCCGAAGGGGAATATATGCACCGTGGAACAAAATTTCCTGGGCGCGTTTCAGCACGGAGCTATTATCGCGTGGCACGCGCAGCATTTAGCCGTTAGCATCTCGTGCGGTCTCCTGTTTGTGAACGTTATAGCTTTCTTGTTAAAAGACGAGCGCACATTCAAAGCTGTGTGGACTTTGTTTCATGAAGACTCTGCAGCAGCTGCGTGACGCAGCTCTCTGCAGCAGCAACACGTCTAACGTGAACGCGCTGGAAACTATGTCATCCGAACGTGAACGAAGAGCTGTATTAAAACTACTTCATCAGGTAATCAGAGCGGTCCAGAGCAATAACACAAGCTGTATGAGTTTTTAAATCTCTGAATCTCTGAACGTTGTTATATGCGCAGGCTTTAAAGTTGCTGAGCGTCGCTATGAGACATTCATCACGTCAACACTTCAAAAAGTTCAGCTCTTTATGAAAAAACTAACTGATGTTGTCAACAAGCCCTGGACCAGATTAAAGCCCTGCCATGATGATGAAGAGTGAGCGATTCAACCGTTCAAGAGGTATTGTTCTTTTATTATTATTATCTAAATAATCTTTTTTTTTATCATAATCTTATTAACTTGTTTTTTTTTAACCTCTTGTTTTTTATTTCCAGTCTGTGACAGAGGTAGCTGCTCTCTTATCCACTTCAGGGAAATCCACCTGCAGCTAAGAAGTGTGTGATGACTGAACTGAACTCTGAACTGTTCCAGGACTTGTCCCACCAAGAAGAGGTTGTGAGTAATGAGGACAAATACAGCCACACTGCTGCTACTGGACAAAAACTTGATTAGTTAGATTGTAAACAGTCTGTTGCTGCTTATTGTTCTGGTTCTGACTGTTATTGTATTTATTAAGATTTGTATTATTGTTCATATAGTTTATTTATTGTAGAGTGCTGTTTATTTAAAATATCATCCAAATGGGTCACTTTTATTTATTACTACAATACAATACAAACATATTTTTGGCATATTTTCAAAATAAACATTTTGTAAGTCTTTATTTTGTCCAAAAAATAATAATTTTGTACTGAAAATAAACCAAACCGAGCCCTCCTTGTAGTTGAACCGAACAGAAATGTGATTTTAGCGTACCATTACACCCCTACTAGCCTGGTTGTAACCAGACCCTGTCCTTCACTTCGCTTCAGACAAGGGTGCAGTGAAGGGAAATGAGAATTGAGCGGAGCTGTGCAGGAAGGCGAGGGCCAGGCTACACCCCTACCTATTATGGTCTTGCACCTCATATCTCTCTGACCTACGTCAACCTTATGTTCTTTCTCAGGTCCTGAGATCATCTGAGCAGCTGCTTTTGGTTGTACCAAAAACCAGGTTGAAGCTCAGAGACCAGGCTTTTTCAGTCGCAGGCCTAAACTTTGGAACAATCTGTCCCCCAACATTAGACAGGCCGCTTCACTTCCTGTTTTTAAATCTCTTTTAAAACCACATCTGTTTTCACTGACTTTTTGACCCAGTATGATTTGTGTTTAGTAATTTGTTTTGTATTTGATGTATTTCTTTTAATGCTTTAAATTCTTTTTTTTTCTTCTTTAAATTACTGCCATTGCAGCTGCTGTTTTTAAATGTGTTTTATAAATAAATTTGACTTGACAAAACCAGAATTACACTTGACATTTGGACCTTTAACGCTCCTGCTGCCCTTGGGTCAAAATGACCCATGCGGCTTCGGATTGAGTCTTGTTCTTTTTAACCCAAGGGCAGCAGGCGGGAGTTTTACATTGATGAGAAAACTGCATTTCTTGACAATGTTAAGTTTTATCATTTATTGTTTTTATGGATAGCTTTCTGATTCAAGAGCTAAAACAAAGTTTGAAAAGGGAAACTAAAAATGTTTTTGCATTTCTATATTTATATGTTTTTAAAGAACGGAGAGGAAAATGAAACGTTGGTTACGTAATTGTAACCCCAGATTCTACGAGTATAGCAGAGCCCTTTAGCTCCGCCTAGTGGATATCTCTCCCGCGCGTCAGCGCCCTACTGAAAACCTTTTAGTCCACGCCCACCTACCGGATGGGCCCACCCCTACGTGTCTATTTTACCCATCGACACCGGGGTTACGTCCTCCCAAATAGCCAATCATTCAGCCATTCAGGATACAGTGGGGCCCAAGAAGCTAAAGGGCTCCGCTATACTCGTAGAATCTGGGGTTACAATACGTAACCAACGTTCTACTTCGTATAGCGTAACCCTTTAGCTCCACCTAGTGGATAAAGGGCGTAGCAGGATATAGTCTATGCCACACTGGATCCCAACCAATGTGCAACGTCTGCTCACCCAATCACAATTAAGCACATCCTTCCTCATGCATAAGCATACCCTGTATCCGAGAGCATTGAGGAAGGGCAGGTGGTGGGCTGGAGGAAGGGCCTGCAGGCCTCTGATGCAGCCTCCAGGCATGGCCTACTGCTATGCAGCATGCATCAACATTGATATTGTTTTTTGTTTTGTTTTTTTCCGTGCTTGTAACATTGTCAGAGAGTGGAACACTCTCTGGCTGACACCCTTCAATAGGGTGAAACTGAACTGTTATTTGAACTATGTACAGAAAACAGAACAACATTCAAAAACTACAATAAACAATCACTGATACTGATGGTGAAATTTTTTCCCACTTCCTGTCTACCATTGAGCAGGTGTGGGGTTAACCAAACACTACAGGAGGTATTCTCCGACTACTTATCTAGGACTCCCAGTACTGAGTGAGTCATAGAAAAAGTAGAAACATCTCATAGATAAAAACGGATGAAAGAACAGGGCGAGCTCCAGGCCGCCACTGAACAGATGTCACTGACTGACATCCCACCATGCAGAGCTGTGGAGGAAGCTATTTCTTGTATGGAATGTACACGCAGGGTCGTTGGAGGTTCTTCTCCAGCAGCTTTGTAGGCCTCTGTTATGGCTTCGCACAGCCAGTGAGAGAGGCGCTGCGAGGACAGAGCATGTCCAGCTGAATTGTCCTTATAATGAACAAACAATTTTTGAGAGTGACGCACACCCACCATAACATCTGAGTGCTCTGACCGGGTACAATAAATGTGACCTAGCTTCCTCCTCTGATACACGAGGAGGGAGATGGAAACCACTCAATGTTATTGTCTGTGATCGAAAAACTGTTGTTGATGCACTTTGGTATGAGAGCCGGTTAGGCCTCAAAGTTGCCGAGCTGCCATCAGGTTTAATTTGTAAACAAGAGGGAGCCACAGATCGTGCACAACAACAGTGCGGTTTTAATGGACAAAAATTTCATTGCCACCTCATCTAACGGCTCATAAGGAGCCTTAGTTAAGGCGCGTAGAACTAAGGTCAGATCCCACTGGGGGGTGAGGTCACGCTTCATGGGTCTATGGCGTCGTACAGGAAACGTTTCATCAGAGGATGATTGAATAACGTCCTGTCACAAAACCCTTCGTGACGCGATGAAATAGCTGCAGCGTATACCTTGACGGTGCTGAAGCTAATTCTCTCACTAAGAGCAGTTGCAAAAATGACAACACACAGCCAATGTCCCATGCTGTGGCTTCAATGTCTTTTTTTCCTGCACCACTGCTAAAAAGCTACCCACTTAGCGTCGTTGTGGATGAGGCTCGAGCATCCTGGATCGTTTGAAACACAGCTGGGATGAGGCCTAAACTTGTTAGGCAGCGCCGCTCAGCTTCCAGGCCCAGAGGTGTTGGCCTATCTTTGGGAAGTGCATGATCGCTCCTCCTGTTTGGAGGAGCGCATCTTCCCTCCACGTTAGCTGCAGGTGACTGTCTACTACCACCCGCTACAGGTCTGGGAACCAAGGAGCATATTTGCGCTCTGGAGCTACGAGGATGAGTGACAGTCTCTCTTCCCGGACTCGTTCCAGCACCCGTGGCACGAGAGGTACTGGTGGGAAAGCGTATAATATATTTTCTGACCACCCTCTGTGCACAAAACGTCCACCCCTAGAGGGGGATTGTCCTTGGGGTTCAGTGAGAACCAGAGTGGACACTGCATGTTGTTCTGACACGCAAATAGGTCTATTTCTGCGCGTCCGAACCTGGCTTAAATCTGATTTATTATGTCTGAGTGAAGGGCCCAGTTCCCGTGACGTGCCCCCCCCCCTCGACATGATGTCTGTCCCCACATTCAACACCCCAGGGATGTACACTGCTTTCAATGAGAGCAGGTTCTGACAAGCTCAGAGCAGCAGTTGCCTGGCCACATGCAGTAACTGAGCTGAGCGAGATCCTCCCTGACGAATGATGTACGATGCTACCACCTGGTTGTCGGTGTGCACCAGTACATGCTGTTGATGAACCAGAGGAGTAAAATGCTGTACCACTTTCTGGACTATCACTAATTCCAAAACATTTATGAGGAGGTGAGTTTGGTTTGGCCACCCGCACCATCCTCCGCTACTGGCGCACAGGGTCTATGTGCAGACGTGCGAACCAACGCTGGATCAATCTCATGTGTAATAAACCAAATTTATCACAACATGGGCGGCTGCCATCAAACCTAGGAGATGCATAATTGTTGCTGCTGTCACCACTTTTCCCGGTTGGACGCGCTTTAGCTGTGCTGTCAGATCGATTGCTCTCTGCTCTGACAGGCATGCTCTCATCGAGCGTGAATCCAGTTCTACCCCGAGGTAAACAAAGGATTGAGCTGGGATGACAGAACTTTTCATCCAGTTCACAGCGAACCCGGGGTCTAGCAGGTGCTCTGCCTACACTCTGGTCTGGGCTGCTGCCTCTTCTCTGGATTTGCTTTAAATGAGTAATGCTAAGTTCACACGAACGCGTTTTGAGCGGCCAAAAAGCGTGAAACGCCTCAAGGTGGATGCACTGGACGCACTGGTGTTCAGACCGGAACAAGAAGCAGCAACGGCGGTGACGGCGAGGTGTGGGAGGAACGTCTTGATTCTTTTTCCGGTCTGATGTTTTGTTGTTGTCTGTTCTCAAAATGGCAGATGAACTAGAGACAATTGGCTTAATGTATTTACTGAGTAAAGTAGCACGCCGACGACGTGCAATGCGCCGTGTCTAGGTTCACAAAACAATTCAGAGGCGTTCGGACTTAGGTGAGTTTCTCCTCCATACTTGAACACGAATTTGTGGGTTGTTTCTGTGTCTCACAAACAATACGTCACACTTGCGCAACATCCGTCCCCTCATTACCGCGTCACATAGCTGACTCTCCCTGATTGGTTGTCAAGATGCGTTGAGCGGCGAAAGTTCAGATTTTTCAACTCGAGCGACGGCGGCTGCCACGGGCACCACATGCATGGAAAACGCTCTGCCGCCCCTTCCGCGCCGCTCAAAACGGATCGTGACGCGACGCACGACCCCAAGAGGCGCGTCCCTCATTGACTTTGCATGTAAACCGGCCGTTCCTGCAGCTCAAAACTCGTTCGGTGTGAACGTAGCATCAATCGTCTAATAAAACAGAATTCTCATTCCTGCTGAGCGAAGTGAGCGTACAGCTGCTTCCACGCACTTTGTGAAAGTCCGGGGCGCGAGGGAATAGCCGAAAAACGAGTCTGTTGAACTCGAACCGGTTCCCTTGGAAGGAAAAACCTCAGGTATTTCCTGTGCCGTGGGATGATGCTGACGTGCCAATAAGCATCTTTCAAATCCAGGGGCGTAACCAGTCCCCAAACATGAAACATGAATTTTTCACCGCTCCTCAGGCGTGACACGAAAACGCTGTGTTAACAGAGGTTCTGATGAGCAGTGATCAAACCTGCTGGGCAGCTTGGAAGCTGAACCAGGGGGATGCAGCTCTGTTTGTGGCAGAGAGCGTGGGTCCTCCATCTGCGCAGCACATGGCTCCTCTGGTATGACGTGAAAAAGCTATGTCAACAGAGGTTTTGATGAGCGGTGACCAATCCTGCTGGGCAGTCTGGAAGCTGAACCAAGGGGATGCAACTGTTTGTGGCAGAGAGCAGGGTTTTTTACCCGGCTCCATCTGCACTGTGTGCTGCTCCTTAGGCGTGACGTGAAAAACTGTCATCTGCACGGCTGCTGGTGCTGCTGTCTGCTCCAGGTCTGCGTCTGCAGGCAGCCTCTGCTACGGCTGTTTGCGGAGCGGTCACCGGCATAGGAGAGACACCCGGGGGAGGTGGAGCATTCACTCCAGCATTGCCTCATGGGATGTGTAGGGCAGCGCTAAAAGCCTTCCCGCCAGGTCGTCCGGTGGGCGGCGAAGGGAGAGGGGCAGAAAAAATCCCTCAGCGCTAGCCCTGTCTCCTGGAACACCCGAGGGAGGTGGAGCATTCACTCCAGAATTGTCTCACGGGATGTTTAGAGCGGCGCCAACACGTTTTCCCGCCAGATCATCCGATGGGCGGAGAAGGGAGAGGGGCAGAAGACCTCCCTCAGTGCTGGCTCTGTCTCCTGGTTATGCTGGTTAGCTGGAAGTGGTGTCCCCACACGCTTCCTGCAGGCCGGCAAACAAAAAAGGCTGCATGATGAGCGTAAAAATAGCAGCCCTGTGATTACGTTGACTGCAGGCATGCGTTCCTGTAGCTTTTCATGCAACAAAACAACACCACAAGGAACAGTTTTCTTTTTGGTCGTGGTTTAACTAATAACAACACATCATACATCACTTCTTGTAGTCATTGTTGATTGAAAAAGCTTCCCGGAGACATCGGTAGCCATGCCACGTTGCTCTCCAGAGAGAGGAGGTTGGGGCTACTGTTAGCATTGCCTTAGGGGGCTTTGAGCGCTAACGGCGAATGCGTGCGTTCTGTAGTTTGTTATGCAGAAATAACGTCACAAAGGACTGATATCTTCCTGGCCGTGGTTAAATAATAAAGACGTCACTCACCGCTGATAAGGCTTCCCGATAACATTGTTAGCCGGGCTGTGCTGCTCTCCCGAGAAGAGGCCTGGCTACTGTTAGCATCGCTTTAGCTGGGCCTAGCGCTAACGGCAAATGCGTGCGTCCTGTGGCTTTTCATGCAGAAAAACACAACCACAACGAACATTTTCTTCCTGGTCGTGACTTAAGTAATAAATAAAGACGTCAATCACCACTGATGAGGCTTCCCGGCGACATCGTTAGCCGCCGCTACTCGCTCTCCATTTAGGGAAGAGGCCCCTGCGGCTAGCTAGCATCGCGTTCTCCAGGTGATTCATTCGAATCACCCTGCGGTTCCGTCGAGAACAGAAAAGCGATGGCCTCGTTCAGCGAGTAGTTTTCCACCCGAAGTAAACCCCCGACATTAGCTTGTAGAATGTCGGCCCATCTGCCTGTCTGGTTCTGGAGAAGAGCTCACAGGACGGCAGCGGGAGTAGGGCAGGTGGGGAGCTGAACAAGGACTTCTGGTATCTTCTTTAATCTTCGGATAATTTTTGACGAAAGTCTTGACAATTCTAACGAAGGTCTTCAGTCGAAGGCTGAATGATGAAAGAGGGCGTAACCCCGGTGTTGATGGGTAAAATAGACACGTAGGGGTGGACCCATCCGGTAGGTGGGCGTGGACTAAAAGATTTTCAGTAGGGCACTGACGCACGGGAGAGATATCCACTAGGCGGAGCTAAAGGGCTACGCTATACGAAGTAGAACTAGAGAAATCACTCTTTGTAAATGCCAAGTTCTGAACAACTTTGCTGAAATTTGATGAAGCTGCAACTCAGAGTCAGAGTCAGAGACTCTGACTGGCTGCAACTGAGCTAAACGTAAAAAAAAAAAAAAGTCTAATATGCTTAAAATACAAAAGTAGTAAAATGCTAACCAAAAGCTAAAACTAACAGAATGCTAGCTAAAATCTAGCAGCAACAAAAATCTAGCTAAAGGCTAAAAGATGCAAAGGCAATCTAAAAGTAGCAAAGGGCTAACTGAATCCAACAGAATATTTGTAGTGCATCTCAGTAAAACAGGCATTAGTAAAATTACCATTAGCAGTATGACATTATCAAAGTCAAGGTCAAGGTCACTTTATGGTTGTTGCAGAAAGTGCCTCCACTGCATGTGATGAATGGCTCAGTGAGTGGTGTGTGTGTGGGAGGGTGAGATGTGTGTCGGCCGTCCGCCGGCCAGAAGAGGGCGCTACGTGCTCATGTTCTGCACGTGTTGAGAGAGCAAGACGTGACGGTGTGTGTGTGTGGAGAAAAGTAAACGGCAAAGTAAAACGCGGCTGTAAGAAAGTCTGTTTGTGCACCTGTTGGCTGTAATTATTATTAAAAACAAGAGGATTAACCTTCAGCCACCGTGTGGTTTATGTGCAAGGCAAGTGAGGGAGTTAACCCTGAAGCAGAGACTTCAGCCCTGGAGGAAGATCTCCCCTGTGTCTTTTGACCACGGATGAAAGACTGAGCAGGAAAGGTTAACACTGGCGACCACGAAGGGACCTCTTCGCCTTGCTGGACAAGTGGTGAGCTTTGAATAAGAGAGATAATAACGGCTAGCAATAAAGCCAAGAGACTGCATTAGCCTGCTATATTAGCCTGCTGTTTAACAACTACAAGATGGACGCCGCCGCCTGCTCCTGTAAAAACTATGGGTTTGAAACAGATTATTCCAACCCGTTTATGATATTGGATATTTCTTCTGAGAGCACAGTGTGCAAAAAAGCTGCCAAAGATGTGAAATGTGAACATTACAACCCTTTTCTGTGTGATGAACGCTGTTTTAGCTCGTACGCTAAAGGAGGGGACATGTTTGCACCGCACCAAGGCCCCGCTCAGCCACAGTTTACTCCTACAAATCCATTCATTGATGCCAAATGTCAAGGTTATAACGCTCATGGAGGGGCTGCAGATGACAGAATGCATTTCTACTCAACCCCCACGTTTCAAATGAAAGATAATTATATGGACTCCAACCCATTTACTTCTGCTCATATGCAAAGTTTTGTGCACAGCACGCCGGCCCCTGTCAACCCAGTGACATTTCCAGCTGTGCATTGTACCCCTTCTCATAACCTGGATGGAACGATAAGCTACAAGCAAACCCCTGCACGGCCCCAGCCCCGATTAAAGCCAAATAAAACGCGTTTCATGGTGCAGCAGCATTTATCCGACAGTGAGGAGGATGGAGATTAGAGGTGTCGTTTCTTCGCCCGAGCCCGACCCTACCCGAGCCCTACCCGACTTCGGGTAGGGTAGGGCCATATTTTTGCGTTTGATTGGCGGGCCGGGTCGGGCTCGGGCTTTGATGTGGTTTTTTTTAATCATACAGCACAAACAAAACTAAATAAAAATGCACACAATATAAAATTGTTTTAATCTGCTTGTAAAGAATATAAGGCAGTAAGTTTACTGATGAGGAAATAATTAATAGAGTGAATTTAGATGGTGAAAACCGCAGCGCAGCCACTAAATTGCGCAACTCAGCCAGAGAGCAGGCGCGCCTGGACAGCGTCTCCCCCGACATGCTGGACTTTTTAGTGACATTTCTCGAACCATTTTACCGTGCACAGAGAGAACTGGAGGGTGACAAATATCCCACCATCAACCTGGTTTGTCTCTGGAATGAGAAACTGAAGCAACACTGCCAGTCCTCACACACAGACTCTCCGCAGCAGGCGTTTCTGCGCCGCAGACATGCAGAAGTGCTGGAGCGCAAAATTATTATCCACGACTTGCACAGAGTTGCATTATTTCTGTGGCCTAACTTTAACAAGCTCAAAATGATGTCACCAGCTGACGTGCGTCAGGTGCACGCTCACGTCCGCACACTGCTCTCATCTGCGGCGGAACAAGTAGCCGCATTCCTGACATTCCTGAAGCTTCAACATCAAAAGTCACCGCGAGCAGCGCGCTCACACCTCCTCCATCAAAACACAGAAGAACAACATCAAGTTCTTTTGCTGAGTGGGAGAACGCAGTAAAAGCTTAATAAATAAACGTAGTGTTTTTTTTTTTTTTTTTTTTTTTTAATCGGGTAGGGTCGGGTCGGGCGGTGATTTCTAGGAAATCAGCGGGCTCCCTCGGGCTTGGGTAATTAAACTAAGGGCTCGGGTAGGGTAGGGCCGTGGATTTCCGGCCCTATGACAGCTCTAATGGAGATCCTAGAGAGAGGGTCCCCACCTTACGTCCGGGCCAATACGACGGTACCACACCATGGACAGAATTTCTGCACAGGTTTGAGAGCTGCGCCGAAGCGAACTATTGGTCCGAAAAGACTATGACAGTGCAGCTGAAATTCTGCCTGGTTGGCGCAGCGGGGGCCATTGTCCACAGAAACCCTCGCTCTTACAGATGGGACTACCGCCGCCTGGTGGACGAACTGGAAACTGCATACGGCCCATCTTCTGATCATGCCGCTGCGGTTGCAGTAGAGCTGAGGCAGCGTGTACGGAAACATGGAGAGGACCTGCACGTTTTCAGAGACGATATTTACGGGAAAGTGGCTGTGGCTTATGGTGGCAGAGCAGAAGCTGAACAGGACTCTATTGCTGTTGAAGTTTTCACAAACGGTTTGGGTGATGCTGAAATAGTTCAGAAACTATTAGAGCAACGACCAGCCACGCTCGCCCGTGCATATGAAATAGCCCATGCTCATGGGTCCGTGTACATTCAGGCAGTTCGTTTTTTCATTTGAAACGAAAAATGAAAAAATGAAAAAACCACTTGTTTTTTCGTTTTTCGTTTATTGAACCAAAACAAAAAAACGGATTACAAACCGTTATCCGATTTCCGATTTTGTGCACAAAACGAAAATGGAAAAAACGGATAACGACGGGTCAGTTTCGATTTTGTAATTTCTTTTATTGACAGCGGATATGACCCGGAAGTTCTCTCTGCCCCGCAAATGTGACGTGTCGAAGCATTTGTGTGCACATTTAACAGTGTAGAATGCATTTGAGCATATTTACACAGAACAAACTTTGTATTGTTTAAAAAAACTCTTAACAACAGAGAAAAATCTGGGAGATCGATACCGCGGCCCAGTTACATCAGTGTAATTATGATGAGATATTATTGTGCTTTTATTGTGAAAAGACAACGGAGGGAGGAGGGGGGCAGCGACCATGCTGGTGAAGATTCTCAGTCGTCCAGGACATGATAAAATCAAAAAAGGAGTTCAATACAGGATCAACTGGACTTTATTTGTTGCAGAAAACGTTTCGACTTCTGTCCAGAAGTCTTTTTCAATTCTGAATGAAGCAGCGACCACTTTGTAACAGGTAAGGATCGTATCGTTTAAATCATATTTTCAGATATTTTATTGGACAGTTACTAGAAAGACAGGCGTTCGTATGCCAGGTAAAATATGTTATGCCCTAGCTTGTGTAGTTGTTCAACACTTGGTTGTTCCCAGAAAAAATCCGATTAGAATGCTAATGTTGTTAGCGGTTAGCTTAGTGCTAGGAAAGGCATTTACGTGTTTTACTTTAAAGTGGTGTCTTATATTTAGGTTGTCCGAGTGCAGCAGGTGATGTACATTCCCAAGACTGGGCCCCCACTGTTAACCTGGGGTACCAAAGAAGTAACGAGTGGCCACAAACAGAAGCATCCCTCCGGCGCAGGGAAAGAGCTAAGGCCCGGAAGCTTCTCTGCACTGAGGAGGCCAACAGTCTGGAAGATGAGCTCTGTGAAGAAAGCTTACCAGCCCCTGAAAATGAACGATTCAAAGGTAAAATAATAATAAATAAAAATACTATTTATTTATTTATAGAATTTCTGAACGTAATTTTTAATAATTAAATATTTGCAGATGCAGAATGCCAGACGGATCTAAGCATGGTTGACCTCACAAAGCTGGAGGATGCAGTGAAAGGCTACACAACTGAGATCTGCGACCTTAAGGAAAAAGTCTCAGTGACTAAATTTACTCCTGAAACCTTCCAGAACAACGATAAAACAAAGTTTTATACGGGACTGCCCAACTTTTTAGTTTTGATGCAAATTTTTCAGCTCTGTGAACCTTATACATCAGCATGTCATCACTGTCAGCACTCTCCAAATTTGAGCAATTTATTATGATACTTTTGCGTCTCAGATTAAATCTGCAGCTTCAAGACCTTGCCTATAGATTTAATGTGTCAAAAGCCACTGTGTCTCGAATTTGTTTTAGAATGATTCATGTTCTCCATGAAATATTAGAATTATTGGCCTGAGCGACAAGTAATTCAATCAACTATGCCCATGTCATTCAGAAAGGCCTTTGGACTTAAGGTTGCAGTAATACTGGACTGTTTTGAAGTATTTATTGAAAAGCCTACCAATTTTTTAGCAAGAGCGCAAACCACTGACTCACTAGCATTGGTTGACAAAATTGCTGTAATTTGCTGTGCACTGTCCAACATCTCAGAATCTGTTGTCCCTCTGGAGTAATGTTCCGAAAAAATCCCTGTTCGTTTTGGAACAAATATTTTAAGTTTGCAGTGTTCAGGTTCGTCCAATCGCTAACAAAATGGGTGAGGCTGTCAGCTTTCACAAAAAACAGACAAAGTTACCATGGAATAACGGTAAAAAAGCAGAACTTCTACATATCACACGTCATTTTTATTTTACCGTGTCCTGTCGGGCAATGTGAAACTAAGAATTGAAGTCTGAGTGTCCAAATGAAGCACAACAGTTTTACGTTCACAAGTGCACACATGTCATTTCTTCCCTTCTTATGGGGGCTTTCACGGGAAAAGCTGACCTTACACATGCCTCCTAGTTATGTTCACCAGGTCTATCAAACAGTCCTGGAATGGCCTGTAGTGCCTGTTCACAGTGGAATCAAACAAAGCTTCGAGGTCAGGGTGAAGCAAATTGAACTCTGCTTCTGCCCTACTATTATCTTCCTCTGAATGAAACGGGTCCGCACCAAATACTGACACTCTAGTCAGTGATCTTCCTGTTTCTTGCCTGTAGAAATCAGCTGCCACAGAGGATTCAAATAGTAAGTCTTCTGGGACCCTTGACTTGCAACCACATTGTGCCAGATCATTGGGGATGCCTTTCCCTAAAAAGCAAAAAAAGACATTTATCCATAAATTGTGTATTAATGTAAAAAAAGAGATCAATAAAACATTTCTAGTATTTCTGCAAGCAAGCTTTTTTATTTTTATTTGGATGAAAACCTTGAAGTGAAGAAATAGTTTTTGTATTCATGAACTTTCGATTTACCAGCTGTTTACATGAAAACCAAATTACCTTTGTTTAATTTTGAACGCTGCAGTACTTAAAAGATTTACACTGAATGTACTGTTTTATGAATACGAGTACGTTATTACTCATGAAGTCATGATGTTTCAACTAGATAAAAAGTATAAATTACAGGCTTACTTCAGGTCTGGCTTAGATCATTATTTGTAAATTATGTATTTTTCTGGTATTTCTGCTATTTACATGATTATAGAATTAAATTAACATACTTATTAATTTGCTGTAATAACATTACAGATAATTTGTCAAACGGATCCAGTTGGGCTTGCTGT
>JBBPBX010004817.1:0-19993 GCA_038048925.1 Garcialebias charrua
ATCATCTGCAAACTTAACAATATGACAGCCTGGAAGTGTGGCTGTACAATCATATGTGAGCAGAGTGAACAGAAGGGGGCTCAGCACACATCTCAGCACCATAACTCATATTCCCTGAAGGAAGGGAACAAGGTGCAACATACTTGCTATGGGAATTGCGCCCCTGCGCGATTACCTGAAGGAATATACTCACACCTTTACGGCTAGGGGCGTCATCGCCGCGCCAGAGGCCCTGCAATCTGGGTACTTAAGCGACTTGCGCCCCTCCATCTTTCTCCAAAGTTGCACTTCACTGAGCTTTCAGCATTGAAAAGGGCCAACTATTTTGCACCTTGTTCCCTTCCTTCAGGGAACATGAGTTATGGTGCATAACTTTCAGTTCCCTTTCAGTCTGGTCTCAGTGCAACATACTTGCTATGGGAACATAATCCATTCACGCCCTTGAAATGCTCAGTAAAATGCATGCTAGAGTGAACGTCTGCCCTTGACCAGCAGGCATCCCAAGGCTACTTTCTACTGTGTGTTAGAAAGGACAGCCTGAGTGACGTCACCCGCAGTAACATCCAAACTGTAATGCTTTGCAAAAGTATTTAATGAGCTCCAATTCGCAGCAGCACAGATGTCTGCGACTGGTACACCCTTGAATAATGACCAGGAAGTGGCCAAGCCCCTAGTGGAGTGAGCATGCACTCCAGAGGGTACCTGTTGACCTTTGCTAGTGTAGGCCCTTTTAATGGCCTCAGTCACCCAATGTGAGAGGCGTTGTTTTGATAGGGCTCTCCCGGTAGCAGGTGCTGCAAAGCAGACAAACAGTTGGTTTGTTTTCCTCCATTCGGCTGTTCTCTGCATGTAGGTGTGTAAAGCCCTCATTGGGCAGAGAGCCTGTAGCCTTTCCTGTTCCCAAGTGAGGACAGGAGCAGGTGGAAAGGAGGAGAGATCAAAGTCTAGACTCCTATGGTTCAGAGTCAAAACCTTGGGAGTGTATGCGGGATTAGGCCTTAGTGTGACCTTTGACCCGTCAGGGGCGAATCTGGTACACATTGGATGTACAGACAATGCGGTCACCCACGCGTTTCGCCGAGCAAAGTGCCAAGAGTAGAGCAGTTTTATAAGATAGTAAATCTATCTTAACCTCGCTCAGTGGCTCGAATGGAGGGTCACAGAGAGCCCCCAGGACCAGGCCAAGATCCTAACCAGGGGTCAGGGTCCTGCTGGGTGGTTTAGTCTGAAGGACACCCTTCATAAATCTTATTATGATTGGATGTGCCATGGGTGTCCTGTGTCCCCAGCCTTCGTGACAGGCTGAAAAGCTGATAGGAACACTTTTATTGTTGAATAAGAATGACCTTTTTTTAGTAAGTCCTGAAGGAAAGTCAGGAGCTGAGCCAAGTTGCATGCATAAAAAATAATATTTCTTTCTGAACACCAGGCTTAAAAAATGCGTCACTTTTGTGCGTATAAAGATTGTGTTGATCCAGCACGGGCATTTTGTATGATCAATACCACATTTTCTGGCAAGCCTGATTCCATCAACCTGTTCTTTTCTGCCAACAAGCTGAGACTTTTGGTAGTTCCTGGCCTAAGTGACTGTACTGCCCCTTCTGGTGACATAGAGACTGTTAACCCCTGGGGGTCAACCAGATTGGTAAGGAGGCCTCCTTGCTGATGTGCTCCCAAGTTACCCTGCTCAGGGTTAATTGAAGGCAGATGTAACCTGTCATCCTTATTAGACAGGTTTTGAGCAGAAATTCTATTTTCCTCCTCCAAGTTTGGAGTCCTACTGTGAGGCTGCGAGTTACGTAAACAAGCAGATCTCTTGACTCCAATCCGTTTTCTGGGGTAGTTCAGTCTACTGGTCCTTGGCTTTAATGGAGCGTTGGTACCAGGTAAACCAACAGAGGTTTGTGTTTCACCCTTTGGGAGAATTATTTTTGAAAGCAGATTTGGATTAGCACAGAACAGGAGGTGACGTGCTGTCTGAGTATTGCTTGGGCATTGCGTGTCCCTTGTTAATAACAAAGGAGCGGTTGCACCGTAAGAACGTAGGGGTGTTCCTTTTGGTTTGGCAGACTTCAGATTATTTGGTGATAAGGAGCTCAGTCCCCCTCGAAAAACAGGAAGAGAGATCTGATTCGGCTCTGACTTGTTTTTATCCACAGCAGGCTGAACACAGTCACTGCTGTGAAGGTGTGAAGTTTGTGGCTGCCTGAGGGCGTCTGATGTAGCCCCCCCGTCGTCAGACTCTGTCAGCTTGCCTCCCTGAGGTGCGGACATGTCACGTGTTCGTCTGGTTAGTGTATTGGCTGTCCCATCGTTCACAACGGAACGAGGGCTTGAGCATGTGACCCTCCCCACCTGTCTCCCTGAGAGGTGTGGGGGGTGTTTGCAGACGCCTCTGTGTCTGCTGACTGCAGATGAATCAGAGACACTCTGCTAGGGTTTATTAATTATGCTGATACCCCGTGGGCCGTGAGGGAGAGGGGGAAAAAAGGCCCTCTCCCTTTATGATGGCTTGCAGTCCAGAGGGACCTGTTTTGCTGAAGATTGTGTGTTGTTCTTTTTTTGTTTTTTTGAGAGTCAATAAAACAGAGAGGAGCTGTTTCATGAACTTTATTCGTGCTTATGTGCAATGACGTACAGTACATGATTCTATGTCATTCACAGCAGAGAAAGCATGATTTGTGCATGCTGTAAATAAACCAGCTGATTGTACTGTGTTACAAGCAAAGTCTGGACATGAGGGGATCATTCCCATTACCACGTGGGCGGGTGACCAAGTAACGTGGACCTGGTTCATCAGGCACGTTTTTGTCTGTTGTCCCGATTTGCCAAGGAGGCCCTGTGTTTGGTCGCCTGGCGGGGAACAAAACTGTTTTTGCTCCATGCGTGCTCGGTGCGAGGTTGGCCCTGTGGGGTCTCTGCCTGGGCTCCTCCTCGTATGCTGGCCGCTTCTGCGGTGGGGCACGCGTTGCCGAGTGGTGCCGAGACTACGCAGGTCTGGGGGGGGGCGAAGCTTCTCCGGGGAATGCCCACCCGGAGAGCTTCCGCCTGTCTGCGTCTTTGGTCCAGCTTGGTCTGAATTCGCTCCAAAGCTTTACCAAACAATCCCGCCGGCTCTATCGAGTGGTGGAGAAAAGGCACCTTTTGTCCCTCCGGGAGATCCGTTAAAGTCATCCAGAGGTGGCGGATCGCGATGACCACTTCCGCCATTCCCCTGCCCTGTGCAACAGCAGCTGTCCCCATCATACGGAGCACAAAGTCTGTTGCTCTGCGAGCTTCATCCAGCAATTCGGCAGCCATCTGCTTGTCCGTTGTTGTTTGGAGCTGTTGCAGTTTTTTGGCCAGGTAAGCCTGCATTAACGCGGAGGCGTTCATGGCGCGTGCCGCGAGTCCCTGAGCCCTGTAGCATTTCTTGAGTAGAGACGGTGAGGCTTGACAAGCCTTGCTAGGAAGAGTTGGTTTTGTTCCTGATGATTTAGGAGCCATGTGAGACGCTAATGTGTCCTCAATCTGAGGCACGTTAGCTATTCCCACTTCATCCATCCCATCTACGTCGAGGAACTGTGAGAGGGGAAGGAGCATGCGGGCTCTTAGTTGAGTCCAGGTGCGAGTTAGTTCTGTGAGGAAGTCCGAGAACATGGAAATCTTTTGCCTCGTGGCGGCTTGCTGCTTCGAGAAAAAATAGTTTCCTACCAGCCTTGTGACCTGTTGGCGATGCAGAGGTTCAGGCCATGGGATGTGCAGCGCGTCCGCTGCTCTGTGGCACAGGTCGAACAGATCAGGGATGGAAAAGTCGATTTCTGGGAGCACAGGTACCGGGGTCTGGGAGAGGTCTTCACCCTGATCCTCCAGTTCCACATCTACCTCCTCCATTGAAAATTTGCCCGAGGCTGAGATCGAGATTTCGTCCTCGTTCATCATGCCACGGGTGTCGAACTCGACTGTTAGGTCCACCATGGGAGCCAGCAAGTCAGGGCTGTCGCCCCATTAAACACGTGTGCTGTCATGTAGAGCCATGTTCTCTAACTCTGGCGTGGGAGTTTGGGGTTCCGTGGTGTCTGCGTCCGCTGGTGTCGCTGAGTTGCCCATGGCTTTAGCGACAAGGTCAACCCGATGCCACAGCACCGCATCCATCATGAGGTTGCAATGTGGGCAAAAGTCGGGCGTATCCAGTGCTGTTTTTGCATGAAGCATTCCCATGCAGACTGGACAGGCCTCGTGGGTGTACATTGCTGCGAGGGAAAAGCCACATCCACTAGGACAGGTGCGCGAGGTTGGGCTTGCCGTCCCACTGGTTTTCCTTGGAAGTCTCGCCTTTCGCTTTCCTTTCTCCGGAGGCATGTCCGAGATGAGGCGATCGAATCCTTCCAGAATCTTCTTTCTTTTTTCTTGAAATGTCTTCTCTGTCGTGTTGCTTTCGCTGGCTAGCTCACTAGGAGTTAGCGAAATAGCTTTTTCCTGTGGTGTAGTTAGCGTCGTTGAGCGAAGCAATCTGTAGAGAGAGGAGAAAAAAATACTTTGGGGTTAAGAGAAATGTGCCGGACTAGCTTTCGCTAGTCCAGCAGTACGCAGGAATAATTCTCTGTGCGCTCTGTGCAGGGAGCAAGCTCACCTCAAGCTGAGCGATGAAGCAACAGAGAAGTCCCGCGACGAGGTAGTTCAGGTTTAGCAAGGTGAAGGGCAAAAAAGAGAAAGATGGAGGGGCGCAAGGCGCTTAAGTACCCAGAGGGCGGGGCCTCTGGCGCGGCGATGACGCCCCTAGCCATAAAGGTGTGAGTATATTCCTTCAGGTAATCGCACGGGGGCGCAATTCCCATAGCAAGTATGTTGCACTGAGAGACCAGACTGAAAGGGAACCACTACATGTACGACCATTCATCTCAGTTTATTTATACAGTGCTAGTTCACAACAAAGTTGTCTCGGGGCACTTTACAGAAACATTCACATACAAAGTATATAAAAAGCCAATTAGTAAAGTTCTCTGTCTAAGGAAGCTAGCAGACATGTTCAATATTCACTTTGGCATGGTCTCCCATCCTGAGCAAGCACAAAGACAACAGTGGAAAGGAAAAACTCCCAACAGAAAGAAACCTCCAGCAGAACCAGTTTCAGGACAAGTGGCCATCTGCTTTGACCAACTGTGTTTGAGAGGACAGAAAGGAGTGATAAACAAACACCGAATGGTAGGTCCAGATCTAGGTCCAGGTGTACCTGAAAGACAAAAACACATGTCAAGGATAGAAAAAATAATTACAACTTCAAAACAGGTTGAGAAGAGTAAGTAAATACAGTAGCAAAGTGAAGAAATGTGGTCACTTTGTCCTCCAGCAGTCTAACCCCAAAATTACACCACACGCGTTGCGGCTCCGCCCCGCTCCGGTCCGACCTCCGCAGCAAATACGCACCCATTATAATCAATGACAGAATTTACACTGGCTCCGCACGGCGGCGGCGAGCTGCGGAGAGCGGACGGCAGTCCGTCAAAATTAGAAATTTTTCTATTTCTGCCGGACGCCGGAGCTGTGCCGGAGTCAACTTTTGAAGATTACGTCGCACCAACAGGAAAAGGAACGAGCACAACTTCCGTATTTACAAAATAAAATCACCACGGGCGGACTAATCCTAGCTCTATACGGATTTATTTGTACAAAAATGCTGTCAAACTATCATTTATGACTATTCTATGACTAAACTATTATATTTATGACTATGACTACGCCTACTAACGCAATACAAAAATAAATAAATAAAAAAGTATTTTATTCTGAAATGTAAACATCACTTCCTGTTGCTCAAACCATGTAGCTCATTTACGAGAGAAGATCAAGGCAGCAGTCTCTCTACAGTTGTTCTCCTTCTTTCCACCGAATGAATTGTTTTGTTCTGACTTACTTATTTATCACTTGATTTATCGCGCGATCTCGCACGTGTCTCGGAGCGGCGCATCCAGGCGGACCTGAGCGGAGCGGAGGCAGTGGGCTTTGGACTCGCTCAGCTGCGACCTNACACGTTAAATATAAAATGTGATCCATTCTTCATATGCTCCAATTCTTCAAGTTATTCATTCAACCTTTATTTAGACAGGTTAATCCCATTGAGCCTCGAGGAGAGACCTGGCTACAAACAAAGAATGATGACAACAGCAACAGTAGATTTTCCTTGAACAATCAACAATAGACAATCATAAGAGAGAAATACAGATTTTTTTAACAAGTTAAAACAAAGATGTCAAAGTAGCAAAACAGACAGATTATAAGGCAGATGTAGAAAATCAAAAACAGGAACATGTCTGCATTGGTTTTTGCCAGGATTCCAACAGATTCTTAAAACCATTTAGAGAGGTCAAGGTCGAGAGCTTCAGATCTTTTTGTAAGATATTCCATGAAGCAGGAGCAGAGTAGGAGAAGGCCCTTTTTCCAAGTTCAGTCCTCACTGACGGAACACTGCAGGTAATCATGTCCTGAGAGCGCACACTGTAGCTGCACTCACGCAAAGACATGTAGGAGGAGATGTATGAGGGCAGCAGACCAAGAAGTGATTTAAAGATGAAAATGTACCAGTGGAAGAGTCTGTGTGAAGTTAATGATGTCCAGTTAACCAGTGAATACAGGGTGCAGTGGTGGGTTATAATTGGCGTATGATTTTAGTTATGGTTATTTTTGTGTTGTGTGACTTTTTCCATGGTTCAGTCTAAAAGGAAATATGTACCAGATGGAGTGAAACTCCATTGCAGTAGTTTTGCTATCTTAAAGAAACAAGAGTGTGATGGACACCAGGTCAAGGTGAGCTCGACCTCTAATATTCACAATCTAATCAGGTCCTGCTCAAGTCCAAACCTTTGTGCCAGAAGGGAAAAGAATTTTAGCAAAACTGACATGAAAGTTCAGTGGAGATTCTGAACAATTTATAGTTTTTTTCCCCTCTACAATTTGTATAAACAGCCTGTTGTACACAGGTATTTACCGTATTTTCCAGCATTTAAGTGGCAGTCTTTTGCATAATTTACATGCCCTGCGACTTATACACCAAAGCAACTTATTTATGGATCCCCCCCCTATTTATAAACCAATTTTTGGCTGAGACAGGGGCGGTGCAGGGGGGTGGGGGGGATGAGGACTAGAGCACCCCCTTAGCACCCCCAAGAATATATCAGATTTAAATATCAGATTATATTATTTTCCATCTAAGTTAATATTCTTTAATATATGGTTGTGTTTCCCTTTTGTTTAAAGACAGTAACAAGTTCATGTCTTGAGTTTAAAGACAGTAACAAGTTCATGTCTTGAGTTTAAAGACAGTAACAAGTTCATGTCTTGAGTAAGTTACGTGAATGAGGTGATAAATAAGTCGATAGTTAATAATTAGTTTAAGTAAATTCATGCTGAAACCTGTTTAAATGTTTTGTGTTTGAATCCCAAGCAGAGTGCGACATCTGATGTTGTAATGTACGTGAAGCACATGTGGGAGTGAGTGCTCTCGCCGCAGAAAAATCTTTGACGTGTTTTCTCGGTAGAACGGGTGCTTTGGATAATAAAGAAGAAAAACATCTCATATAAATGCTAAATGTGCCCTACACGACTCAAGAAAGCAATCCTTGTCTGAGGACTTCTTTTACTTTGTTCGCTAGCTGTCTAGCTTCACATAGTCACTGTTGTGAGGATAGCATAGGGGTTGGTGTGATATTTTCCTCACAAAACACAACTAACTTAAAAAAAAAAAAGATTATATTGACAAAAAAACAATCTGATCTCAACAGGAAATGAACCTCCCAACCGTAAGTGAAAATTCAAGTAAGTTCGGTAAACATTTGAAAAGTGCAAGAAATGCAAAAATGGACAGTTTTCTATTGCCCATATTTCTTAGAATGGAATCAGGAAAAAGGATGTTTTTGGAAGCAGACTGCAGCCAACAAATAAACAATAGTTTGGAAGAAGGATCAAGCATACTGCCATCCTTCCACATGTATGGAGAATGCTGCAAACGCTAGTGCTGTACAGCTGGAGGATGGAGCCAGCACGTTCAGCTTCCTTTGGGCAGTTCCCAGTGAGTCCACTTCAGTGACCTTGTGACATGATGCCTCTGGCTGGGTCATTTTTAGCTGATGCAACTTGGTAAATCATTTCCTGACTTGCAGTGATAATAAATAACTTTATCTGATCACATTAAATAACTTCTTCCAACCAAAATCCAAAGTAAACTATTTATTAAAAAAGTCAAATGTCTAAATTCATGTGTGCATAAAACTAAATTATTTCCTGCTCAAAGAGTCAATTTTGCCTTGGATGCTTGATTGATTCATTATATATATTTTTTATTATTCTTGTTGATTTTAGATTGATTATTTTTGTAATAAAACTTCAAAGACAACTTTGGTCTCTTCATTCAGATGAATTTTCATGTGTTATGATGTGAAACTCTCTGTAATTAACAGATTCTACTTCAGTGACTGATTGATTCTGATCATTAAAGGGTGAATAGATTAATGAAGTTGTTGTTGGTCAGTAAACTTACCAGCTGGTGCCAAACTTTAATGAATGAAAATTAAATAAAACTAATGTAGTGGAGCAGAGAAAGTGTCACTCTTCTTCCTCCTGCTCACCCTTAGTTATTGTTACAAGCTTCTACCCAGAGGCTGTTCGACTCATGAACCCTGGTCAGGATCATCACTGTGAAAATTACTGTGAAAAAAAAAATCACTGTAATGCCACTTGATTGTTATGTGCTGCTGACTATCCATGCTGCTAAACTCATGCTGGGGATTTATTTCACGCTGTTGTGTTTATTCGTGCTCATCTGCTCACACAGACTCATGTTCGTGCTGCTGTTTTTTGGTGCATTGTTTTGTACTATAAGTGTTTTGTGTATTCTTAGTTTATTGTATGTCTTTGTTCATATCTTAGATCTTATTGCTGTTTTTCTTTACAATTTGTATTTTTGTTGGATGCAACTGGGACCCTGTGTACATAGTTTCGTTCCACCACATGTACCAAATGTGATGTGAATGGCAGTACACCTTGACCTTGAGAACTGAAAGAACTAATAGCACCCTCAATAAAATAATTAGCCCCCCTTAGCACCTGCAGGAAAATATCTCTGGATCTTCCACTGGGCTGAGATATGACCGTTATCATTCATTCTGACATTGAAAATATTGACCATTGTCAGCTGATGGCGCTCGAATAGTATGGCATACCATTGTGTCATGTAATAGGTCCAAAAGAAGGTTATAAACAAAACAACTGGACTTTATTTGTAACTGAAGACGTTTTGCTTTAAAAAGTTGCAAATAAAGTCCAGATGTTTTGTTAATAACCTTTTATTGGATTTACCATGTCCTGGATGACTGAGAATCTCCACCAGCATCATGTAATTGGTAAAAGTGCTTATTAATGACAACTGGCTTGCCACAGCCTGCCACTTTCATCCAACTTTGGGATCATGCCTGGAGCAACTGTCAAATCTGTTTAATTTTGCTGCACCACCCTGGCAAAATGCAGCTGATTTGACCATTGAAGTGCATTCATTAAGTAAAAGTTCAACTGAGACACACCTTTACTATAATGTAGAGAAAACAAATAATTGTTTTAGTCACTTATATTGCTAAAATTTCGAAGAAATGCGCAGCGTTCCTCCTTCCTGATTTCCTCCCTCTGCGTGCTCCCGGAGCACCGAGGCAGAAAATACTTTTGAAATACAGCTGATTTGATTGTTGAAGTGCATTTATTAAAGGAAATGTTAGGCTGAGACACACCTTTGCTATAATGTTGAGCAAACAAACAATTGTTTTTAGTGTTAATCTTGTTAAATTCTAGCTAAAGTCTTCCTGAGCGCGAACCCGCGGCCGCCATTTGGCAGCAAGTGGATTTTTGCCACAACACTGGCCCATGTTTCTGGGTGGTCAGCGGTGACGCATAATAGATGTGACTTGTACGGCAAAGCAACTTATGTTTTTTCCATTTTATTGGAAATATTTGGACTAATGAGACTTTTACGGCGGAAAGTACGGTGCTTGCTAAGCTAGAATAATTAGGGTTTTAACAATATAAACAAGAGCCACTTGTTATTTATTTACAGGATATTGATCAGAGTCACTAATATTTTAAACAAAAGGTCTGTGCACATCACACACAGTCGCACAACTCATGTATAAATTTAACTAACAGAGTCAAACAGCTGCGAGATCAGCCAGGTACCATGCTGAAAACCATCAAAGGAGTTTCTTCACTCCCACAGTAAAAGAGAAAATAAAGTATTTCTGACAAAGCTTTGTTAGTAAAACTGACACGACAGTTCATCTGAATGTGAATAATTTTCACTGCTGTGTTCAGGATCTTAAAGCACCAACAGGGAGTAAAAGGTTCCCTCATCATCTCCCAGCAGCAGTTTTGTTTTGCAGACATCACATTCCATAATGTTTGGTTTGGCCAATGTTCTGCTTGGCAGCACTGCCACTCACAGAGACAAAATGACTGCAGCTCAAGCTATTTAGATCACCAGTGAGTCTCAATGATACAGAGCAGTAATCTTGTTTCTGTTAGAACATCTACTAGTGAATTTATTTCTTACAGAATGGGAAAAAAAAAAAAAGACTCAGCAATAGATCCAACGCTGTCAGGGAACTATGTGCTTACTTGGCTTAACAATCTGCAAGTGCTGGTCACAGTCATAAAGAAGTGGGTTTTTCAGGCTCAAATGCCCCCACGGGGCTAATGAAACTAATCATTGAGCCGCACACATTTAGACAGAGAATCCCAACCACATACCACAGAGGACACCTTACCGCTGAGGAACCAGTCTGTCAGATCCAACCTGAAGATAAACTACAGACTGCAGAAAACAACAAATCTATTCACAAACATGCTGTTTTATAAAAGTATGACAAGCTGTGTGTTCAACAGCTAAGCAAATACTAAAAAACACAGGAATTGTTTCATTGAATGATTAATTACAAAAGCAAAACCTGTTGGTTTTACACCTGTAGGTCAAAACCTTAGAGAGAGGGTGAGGAGTTCAGTTATCAGAGAGAGACTCTGAGTTGAACCATTGCTCCTCCACATCGAGAGGAGCCAGCTGAGGTGGTTCGGGCATTTGGTAAGGATGCTTCCTGGGTGCCTGCCTAGGGAGGTGCTTGGGGTATGTCTGACTAGGAGGACACCCCAGGGAAGACCCAGGAAACGCTGGAGCGACTATGTCTCCCGGTTGGCCTGGGAACTTGAAAGTATCGGAATCCTCCCAGAAGAGCTGGAAGAGATGGCTGTGGAAATAGATGTAGAGAGACAGAGAGAGAGACAGAAGCCGTGTTTCCATCAAGGTTTCTAGGTGCGCATTTTGAAATAGCGCAGCAGAAAAGCTTAATGGAAACGGCAAAATGCGAGGTTACTTCCTGAAATGCGCTAAAAAGTTTATACGCTCGCTTGAGGTGGTTTTTGGGATTTGAGATGCGCTAAACGACAGATGGAAACACATTTTCCGACTCATTTCTGACGTAGCGAACATTCACGTCACGTGACGTTCAGCTGTTTCCGCTCCGGACAACATGTAACATCGCTAAAACTAGTTGGCATGACAGAATAAATACAACTCGCCCGATAGCAACACGTACCTGAAATATTCTCTCCATTTTGACGAGATGTGTGGCCGGGTTCTGTTTTCAACCGCTACTTCCTGTTTACTGTAGACATGCGCAGTGCTGACGTCTGACGTAATGACGCTGACGTCTGACGTAATGACGCTGACGTCTGACGTAATGACGCTGTGCGCGGCTTGGAAGAAGCGCTTCAAGCCAGTAGATGGAAACACTTCTGATCTGCATTAATTTGTATTTACATATTTGCGAGGTAGCTCAAAATTCGAAATGAAAATGGATGGAAACACAGCTACTGATACAAAGAGAGAGAGACAAAGACACAGAGAGAGAGAGACAGACAGACAGAGACAGAGAGAGACGGACACAGACGGAGACGGATGGACGGACAGACGGATGGATGGATGGAAACCTGTAGGTGTATGTAAGGTTTACATCATGCGATACACTGCCAGTGAGACGATGTCATGTCAGAAGGAGCACTTGAACAGAATGAGTGCATTTCATTAGGTTAGAGTCCAGATAATTAAAGTAATAGAAACAAGTCAGTTTTATGTTGGTTGCAGCAACAGTCAATCCTTGTTCATGGGGCAGGGTGCTGATCTGTAGCACTGTTTGCATCAATACAGATTCAAAGGAGCATCTAATCTTAAACTAATGTATGTTGAAGCTATATATTTAACAGAGAGTTTGCCAGCCTTACATCAGTAAAGTATAATAGAGTAGAGCTGTCATTTCTAACCTGAACCGGGAGCCCAGCCCCGCCTGACCTGGATTCGGACCGGGCCATAATAATACAGTATGCTTAATGTGCGAGCCAGGCCAGTATCAAGCTTTTGATTGTGTCAGTGGAAGCGTGCGGCCAACAATCCAATTATTTGGTAACATGGCTTTCCATACAATCACCAGTCGCACTTGGCCATTTGAAAGCCAGCCGGTTGAAATAAGTAAAAAGTTCAGTTGAGCTTCAGATGGACTACTACCAGCGATCCATCAGCCCAAATGGACGTTCATTCAGCTGCACTCAGTGGATGCACACGGCCAACGACCCAAACAGGTGAGATCACAAAATATTCAACATGTCAGAGCAGGATGCAGACAGAGGCAGGGGAAGCATTTAATGCACTTAGAGAGCTCCTCAGCTCTGATCTTCTGCCCACTTTACTCAGCCGTGCACGTCCGCCAACAGTTGGTGGTTTAAGCAGTCAAAANAGCCTATCCTAACAGTTTTTAAAGATGAAGGAGTGAGTTGAATTGTCTCCCTCCTCCCTAGCAGGCTCCATTCGCATAAAGGGAGGTAGCTCTCTTTATGTGAAAGGGAGACAATTCAACTCACTCCATCTTTAAAAACTGTGTTAGGATAGGTTAAGTGCTTGGTGACTGTACAGTACTGTACATGTATTCATGTATTCATTTATTTAAACAAATTTTTTTTTTTAAATTACGAGATGCGTTCGTAAGTCCGAAACGTCGTGTCGGGGGCGTCGTAAGTCGAGGACTCCCTGTTAGGGATGGGAACCGAGAACCGGTTCTGTTAGAGAACCGGTTCTTAATAGTCCAATTCCATGGAATTGTAGGATGCTTGTCTTAACGATTCAGCTTATCGGTTCTGCAGACTCCTGGTGGTGACGTATTTAAGCGCTGACATCACAGACATGCGCCGCGCCCGAGTGGTGGTGGCGTGGTGGTGTCTATATAAGATATCTATGGTGTTCAAAATGGCGTCGCGGAGGAAGCGCTCAAGCGTTTGGCTTCATTTCACGAAAAAAGATGAGACCAGGGCTACTTGTAACGCATGCAACGCGTCCATTACGATAAAGGGAGGAAATACGTCGAACATGCAGAAGCATTTCGCCACTCAGCATGCGGTGACTTTGAAGAAATGTACCGTTTTTAACACGCTGCTTGGAGGAGAAGTGGAGAGAAAGCGTCCACCTCCGTTGTTACAGCAGGTAACGTCAAATTCTTTCACTTGTTACCTTTTAGCTATACTGCTTCCACTGTATTTTATAAATAATCTCCCTCTCCTGTAACATTTAGTTGACGAGGATTGCCGGAGTCTGGCTGGGTCTGAGTCTAGTAGTGTTAGCACGAGTGGAGCTAGCACACCAACGTTAGCTTCTCCTTTCATGGAAGCAGGGAGAAATAAAATGACTGAGGCAAGAACAAACGAATGTCATCGATCTGTTACCAGATTTGTGGTGAAAGGTTTGCACCCTTTTACAACAGTGGAAGCACGTGAATTTCGGTAAGAAAATATTTAAATGATAAATATCAAATTGTAAGTTGTCAGTTTAACAAGTTCAGTTCTGTTTCTATTCCGACCTGTGGCCAGATACTTCCCATCCTCCAGAAGCTGGAAAAACATTACACCGTGCAGGCAGATGACTCTGCTTTCAGCAGGAGTATTAAAGAAAACATCTGGAATGATCTTTCCAAACGTTACAAAGTAAATTTGTTAAATAATGACTAGTAATAATAATTTACACCAAACTTAGTAAACTATCTTCCCTTTCCCTAAATTTTGTTTTCCTCCATTTTAAATTTCAGGATGACTGTATCCAAGCGTTCCTTGAAGAAGCGACTGTTATCGACCCCAGATTTAAATCCATGTTGATTGATGATTTGAATTACACACTAAATAAGTGTGAAAGCCGATATGTTAATTTTTCTGAACAAAAATTACTAGTTTGTTTTGATGAAGTTTTATTGTTTATTAGGAAATTCCTAATAAACAATAAAACCATCAAATAGGAATACTACATATATTTTTGGTTTTGGTAAAAGATCATTAAATTCTTTATGAACACAAATGGTTTACTATATTTTATTACCCAAATGAGAATTGATGACAGAATTGATAAGGAATTGAATCGATAAATGACATCGATAAAGGCATCGATATTGATAATTTCTTATCAATTCCCATCCCTAGTAATTACTGTTAATTTGTCGGATTGGGTGGGGGGTGAGGTTCGGAAATGATCACCATTGGCTACGGGCTGGGGCCGGGTCTGCTCGGATTCTTTGGGACCCGAGTGCAACGCTATAATGGATTATTTAAATTTAAAAAATAATAATAATTCAAAGGCATTGCTTTGAATCCACCCCTAAGAATCCAACAACAAATGAATCTGTCCAAACAGGAGCATGCAGTAATAATAGTACAGGAGAAACCTGAGTGGTACAAGCTGCCATCTGCCCAGGACAAACAGACCTGTTCTGTTGTAGGCCAGCATCAATGAACTAAAGACATGATTATTCAGAGTATTACAAAGTGTTTCAATAATCTGAGCTCAGATTTGACTTTTGAATGCAGCACTTTGTGTTGGACAGCAAATACAGTATATGTTTACGTTTTGTCTCCAATAGAGGTTAAATTATTATTTCTTATACCTTCCCATGTTGAGGACAGATATGATTTAAAAGATATTTGTAAAGACAAAAACGACTGCAGATGCTTCTATTTCATAGATCTGTTAGTAACCAGTAGGTACACTGCATAATAAAACCAATGAAATCAATGTTCTGCTGAAAACTAACTGTCTTGTAGAAAGTCGGCACAGTGGAATTCCTAATCCGTAACAACTCTTCATCTTCTACACCACCCTGCAGCTAAGATGGAAAGGATGAGAACATCTCCCCTCGAGCTGTCACCAGCACATATCCTGCCTCAGGTGGCCCAGTGAAGCATAACAGGAGGAAAGAGATAAGGAGCAGGGGACACGAGGAAGAAAAGAAAAAGGAGGAGGAGGCAGAAACCTCCTAGCAGTGAAATGTAGCCAGCTAGTGAACAGCTTATGTTTTGACTCCGTACAGACTTATGCAACATTTCCAGGACCAAACAGTTGTAGCCAAGCAGCTACTGTGGCAGTGAAAACAATGCACATAAGTCTAATTGGTGCTTATCACCCCATTTTCACACAAATCCCATCTCAAACAGTTCATTTACTGAGGCTGTGCACTGTACCAAGCAGTACTGTTGCTGTGCGTTCTCTGTCTTGGTGTGTTTGTGTTAAATCAGTTCAGCCGGTGCTTAGCGCTCTCCTGGGACCACACTCGCTGTGGTCTTTGAGTTAGCCTGAAGGGATGAACACCGTCTGCTCTCAAGCCTGTGCAAAAGATGAGGAAGTGGACCTAAAAGATAGATGGGTGATATTCTGATGTGCTGAACTGATTGTGCCTTTAATTTCCTTTGGTGAGACATCAACTCTCGAAGAAGGTAAAACAGCTGGAGCACACTAGAAAGATCTATCCAAGCACACACGCAGTACAAAAATCTATTAACTCCACTGCCCTTAGGTCTAGTAGCAGGCTTAGAACGATTTCATTTAGTGTGAAAACTCAAATGTTTAAGGGAAATGATGTGTTTTTTAGCACTCGTTAAAAAAATGTTAGCATTACATTTAACGTATGTGCGAAACGTTCTGGAAACCGAGAGGAAGCACAGTTTTCGTGTGTATCTTATTTGAATTGGAAAACTTTCACTGAATGAAAATAAGAACTCTTTATCCAGCCAGTAGGTTCAATATTTTACTTTTAATCCGACACCGGTGCTGCGTAGCTCGGTGGACAGTGCTGTGGTCTTGTAATCCTGAGGCTGCAGGTTTGAGCCCAGGTTGTGTCAAGAAGGGCGTTCAGTGTTAAATATTTTGCTTGTATACATTTGACTTCTTGTAAAGGGGAAGCAGCCTTAAAAGTTATTTTAATTTGACACAACTAAACTCAATTGTCTTTGTTTATCATCTTGGTGAGTAAAAAATACTATACTTTCCTATAAGTATAAACCATTACAGAACCAATATGTAAAGAAAACTACATTCAAATATAAGAATATTTGTGTTTTTTCAAATATTTAGCTCGCAGTCCATGTAATGATTCTTGTGCACATGGGTTGGAAGTCAGTGATAGTATCTCTCTTGAAAAAAGCGTCAGTAAACACATTGATCCAGTGAACCAGTGAGTCAATAGTGTTTTCCCTGTTTTTTCCTTCCTGGCAAGCCCACATGCTCATACTGAGAATTACTGTGGGTCAACCAGCAGCAAACAGCTGAGGGAAAGCAACAGTGGAGACTTTACTAGCAGTTATGCTGTAAACTAAACATTGTTACACTTATCTGAGTTATTAACAAGCTTCTTCAGAAAACACAGAGAACATAATGATCTAGAGGATAACCCATTCAATAAATAATTGGTATACTTCAAGCAGTTCATATCTGTTCCTCCTACTCATATCTGACTGGCTTTAGAAACTTTGAAAGACCAATTCAGTTCTTTCATTCCTCAGGGCACTTTGGAAGATGTATGAAAAACATAAAACACTTTGCTTCAACTGCAGCGTTTCATCCACGTCTTTCTCATTGATGCAAGGTTCTAACCGACCTTGAGAAGAAGAAAACTCCCACAGTGCACCTTTTGTCAGAAACTGACTCTTTAGAGAGTGATGTCGTTCAACATTTATACCAAACATTTTGAATGACTGATATAAAACATCAAGTGAACAGATGGTGAACGTTACCGCTCATATAAAGAGGAATTAAGTCATACAGTATATGCTGTTGTATGAAGTATGAATGTTCAATGTTCAAACGTATGAATGTTGTTCTATTTACAACATTGCAGCACTGTCAAATAAACCGATTAAAACGAAAATATACAAAAAAGTGTTTAAGTCCAAGTTATAGTTTAGAAATACATGATATTATCAGCATGATATCGTATTGGCCGATATTGTTATTAAAGTTCAATATCGGGCATCGGCCATTCCATCAAAATAATCTCTGATACAAAAGATGTTTTTGTATGGCAACCCGGTGACAAGGATGCCTGCAGCACCAGCAGGACATGATGAAGTCATGTGCACCTACCTGATCTGATCAGGGCGGATAGGAAAAGTCAAAATGTCAGCGTTTTGCGTTTACAATGTTTACAAGACATTTGTATGTTGTGTTAGCCTCGTTGGCATGATTAGTCTTACAGCACAATGGATAGACAAAACTTTGGTTGTCCTTCATGCACAGGAATGCAGAGGATCCCACACTGCAGCTAGGACAAGCCTCCACAAGTGAGACATCACCACAGGTGACTAATGCTAATAAATAACATTTAACACTTTTCATTTAATATAAGTTAAAGTGCTATGCATGTCATATGGCTGTTACTGAATATATGTCACCAGCTCTTACAGCTGTTACACAATTTTTGTATAAAATCAGCTTAAATATATGTAAGAGGGCTATGTTCTGAAAAAGGAATGTATATTAAAAATATTGGTATCGGTTATCGGCCAAAAATCCAATATTGTGCATCCCTAGTAATTATAGTTAACAGGTAACGGCACCGATAATTATGTTATATACCTACATATTGTTGTTTGTTCTTAAGAGCATGCAAGTAGCCCATAATTTAAAAGGCATAAGTCATTCAAATAGTGGTTTTCCACGCTGTACTTACTGTGTACTCGGTCTTTCAGTGCCTCGTTATTCAATGTAATACTTGTGCTGTAATTTGTGCGTACTTTATTCCTGATAGAAGACTGCCTGAAATGCTTTGATCAGATTAAGATTTTTTTCGTGCATCAGGATCCTTCTCAAATCCTTCATTGTTCTTTTCTGCTTGCCTCACTGATTGATGCCTTTTATATGAGCTGCCGTTTATTTCCTTCACAACACGCACAGAATATCCGATCAAGTGTTAAACTAGGATAAATGAGAAAGTAAAAGGAAATAACTCACGTGCTGATGACTATTTTATGTTGTGAATAAATTACAGGGGAAAACAGCTTTTCATTAAAGCAACACACTGAACAAAACCTTAGTTTGTTTTCCTCCTCGCAGCATTAAAATGTAGAAGCAACCATGATTTTCCAGCTTTGCTCTTCTGGTGAAGGGTATAGAGCGTTGTTAGAGGTCAACCATAAATCAATTAATGCCTCAAATTAGTTATCCCCTTATGAGTCACCACCTAATAGCAATAAAACATTTGAGGGATACTGGGTAAACAGCTGAAACGCAAATGTAGTGCACTTACCGCCGGTATCTCAAACAGTGCAGAGATCATTACCACAATGACTCTGTTATGTGCCACGATGTAATGAATTAATAATACAAATGTGAACCTGCATTAAGCATCTACATTAGCTAAAACTCTGATGTAAAGACACAAAACAGAATAAACCAGCTAATGTCTTTATGCTACTAATTTGCTTTTAAATGAAACACAAAACAGTGTTTTATATATAACTTCACAGCAGAAGGATCATCGCCGCTATAATGTAGTCAAAGTAATTACAGCTCCAGAGATTAAGTTTAGTCAGGGACTCGAACCACTTGTATCAATTTGTTAGAAAAACTGTACATTTCTTGTCTTTTTCCTCCCGGTATTTGACCCATTAATATAATTAAATATAGCTAAAGATGTTTGGCAAGCATCTGAGCTAAGGTCATGGACACATGGGAGGGGGCCAGCGCATCAGTTCATTTTGTGCAGACTAAATGGACGCTGAAGTATGATGGAAAATAAGCTTATCTTTCACGACTTGACAGAGCGAATTAAACCCTGGGCTTCTGAATAGAGTGGAGCCATATTTCATGTTGAGGAGGTCGGTAAATGGCAATGGAGAGTCTCAAAGCTGACAAACATCCTGATACCAACCTGTCACAGATACAACGAAGCACACAGCTGCTCTTCTGGGATACAGGGTGGTATTTTGAAGAATTTTAAGCTTTGATTGTGAGCATTTTGCTATCTTTTTTTAACTTATAGACATAAACTGTGCTTCTTCATTTAGCCACAGATTATTTCATAAGGTGTCTGCATTACAAGGCAGTTTGACTTTAGTGAACATGAACATTTGTGTAGCAAAAACCAGCCTTTTGTTTAATGTTGTGCACCAATTTGAATTTATTATAGACCATGATTGTTACAAGCATAAGTGCAGATTATGTCCAACAAAGAAAAAAAAGAGTCATTATTCTGTGATGTTCTCTGTTTAGAGGGGTCCTGCTCCAACACACCTGACTCTAATTTAATTAACACCAGCAGGTCATTTTAATGGTTCAGACAGTGGATGAGGAGCACTGTTGCTCATGTTGGACTGCACCCAGTTTCAGGCTTTACCTCAAATATTTGCACTATACGTGAAATGTCTGCATGTTGTCGCTTCGCTTTGAAACGACAGACCAAAACAAGACCAATGACCAAGATCAAAGAAAACCAAGGCAAGATCAAAGCTCGAGATCAAACAAGACCAAAACAAGGTCAGCTCCTGAGCTGAACTCAACGAAACAACATTTTTATTAATAAAATTAATTGTGTAAAGTTTATTAGACGATGGTGGCTTGGGTGAAATATTTTTGAAAGCTTATATTATAAAGATTCTATTTTTTTTAGCATTTAATAATAAGCGT
>JBBPBX010004817.1:20143-74718 GCA_038048925.1 Garcialebias charrua
TTCGTGGGTCTGTCAGGAGAAGAGGCTCCGCGTCACTCACCGACGTGTTGGAGCGAGTCTGTCCCACGTGCGGTCCACCAGTCCTCGGCTCGGTGTCTCCAGCTGTCCCTCGGTGTCCTCACGCTGAACGGCAGCATGTCGAGCCTGACATCGCGTCTGTGCAGCTCGCTGTTGCTCTCTGAGCGGCGCAGGGGGGAGAGTTTTCCTCACCCCTGCTTCTGTGTGTGTGTGTGGGGGTGTGTGTGTAACCAGTAGCAGGTCCGCGCGCGAGCCAATCCCGTGGAGTGTCACACCTCTGTGTGTGTGTGCTCCCTCCTCCTCTCGAGTCTCTCTTTGCGGTTTGAACAAAAAAAAAAGACAAAATTCTCTAAATGCCGGGATTATTAAACATGGAGGGTCGGGATAATGCGCATTAACATGAGAAGTGCAGCTGAAGTTATACAGATTATGGTCATGATGACCTCATATGATCTCAGAGGAAGTGTTGAGGGTGACTCTCAGCTACCACCACATCAAACCAGCTGTAAATCTGATTAGGCTGTAGTCCAATAATAATGATGATTACAATCCATCCAACACCCATGTTGGATGGATTGTAATCATCATTATGATCAAAAATAAATAAATAAATAAACAAACAAATAAAGTCCAGTTGATCTTGTACTGAACGCCTTTTTGATTTTATCATGTCCTGGACGACTGAGAATCTTCATCAGCTTATCATCATTATGATGATAATGATGATGTCACCTCTGTGCCAGGGGCAGAGGTTAAAGAAACTGAGCCTGTGATTGGAAAGTCACTATAGTTCCACTCCCCAGATTGACAACATCAAAATGTGGGTGAAACACCCACACATGACCTGCTCCCACCCTCATCTGACCTGCCCTGGGTCCCTTGAGCAAGGCCCCCCAACCCCCACCATCTGCTCCCCCAGGTGCCCTGTAGGGCTGTGGTAGCTCAGTGGTCAGGTCGAGTCAGGAAGGGCATCTGGCATAAAAACAAGTGTCATGTTTTCGTGGGTTAGTTCACTGTGGCCATCTCTGAGGACAGGAGCAGCCAAAAGAAGAACAAAAATCCATCAAGGGTTCATGATGGGCAGCGCAGTGGCTCAGAGCTGCCTCTCAGCGAGCAGGTCACCCTGGTTCAAATCCTGGTCCAGGGGCCTTGCTGGGTGGAGTTTGCATGCTCTCTCTGTCCATGCATGGGTTTTCTTTGCGTACTCCGGTTTCCAAAAACATGCATGTTAGTCTGATTGGTAACTCTAAATTGTCCCTATGTGTGAGAGTGTGAATGGTCGTTCGTCTCGTTTGTCTCCATGTGTCCTTGTGATGGACTGGAGACCTGTCCAGGGTGTCCCCCACCTCTCACATAGTGACTGCTGGATATCTGTGACCCGAAAAGAAAGAAGCGGGTAAAGATAATGGATGGATGATTCATGAGATATTCTGCTAACAGGCAGACTGTATTGACTTGAACTGTTACAAATTAAGGAGACCGGGCATTCTGTGTGGCTGCCCCCCGCCTATGGAACTCCCTCCCTGACTGCCTGAGAGCTCCATAGTCACTGGTTGACTTTAAACAAGGCTTAAAGACCTTTCTTTTTAAGCGAGCCTACTCTGCCTCCGCATGATTTTATCTTAGATCTTAGTTGATATTACCATTATTTTTAATTGATTTTATTATTGATTTTGTTGTTTTATCATTGATTTTACTTGATTTTATCACTTGTTTTTATTTGATTTTTGATTTTAGTTGCACTTTGTAGCACTTTGAGATTTTTGTTAAAGACCGTGTAAAGTGAATTTCAACATTTTCTTCAATAAACATTATAAATGTCGTAATTGTAATCTTGTAAATGAGTAAAAAGTCTCAAAATTGTAGCTCAATTAATTTTGGAGTTATAGATCAAACTGTGTATAAACATATTTCTCTTTCAGGATTTTTTAGGCGTGGTTTAAATGTGACCGCGTTTCGTCACGCGGTCACAAGCCCCACCCCCTGCAGCTCCAGCCGTATAAATGCGTTCTTCGGTGGAGCCGTTCACTCGCTACCGACCGTCTCCCTCCAGTACTCTAAAACCCAGGCGTGCTGCTGGAGCGACCACATGCCACCTGCACCTCCGCGCACCTCCGCCCCGCGCGTGTGTGTGTGTGTGTGAGAGGCGATCCGCGTGAAGCTGAAATCCTGCCACGCGCGCCATGAAACGCTGTGACTCTGCTGACACAGATGAGAGAACTTATCAACGTGATTACTCTTTATTTTAATCACCAACACAGACCCCACATGCGATGTGACCGGGTCGGACCGCGAGTCCGCTCATCTTCTAAAATAGCGCTGATTATAACAGCGGAGTTATGTGTCCTCAACTTTAAAAACATAACCAGAGTTGTTAGTGCACTAAAAACAGCGTAACTCTTGGAAAAAGAAGCTGCTGGAAGCCAGAACTCAGATAAAAACGGAGCAGGTGGATCTCTGCTTCCCCCGTATGCCTCCCCACACAGCTCAGCTCTGAAGGGGGCTGGACACGGCGCAGTACTGCGCTGAAACCACGCCCACGCACTGACACGCCCCTAGCGTTCCAGGGCAAGGCAAAATCATGTTTTTTCATGATTTTTGACACTTAATTTTATAAGGAAAACAATGTTTTTAATCAGTCAGATTTATATGGGTGATTAATAACACATATTTATGCCATGTGACAAACTAAAAACACACATTTAATTTCACTTTACACGGTCTTTAATGAAAAGTGCGTCATAAATTAAATTCATTATTATTATTATTATTACCAAATGTTTAAACAAATTTCTCACACAATTTGTTAGCACTCAGTGTATGTGTTGTGGCTCCATCCTGGCTGCACCTACTTTTAGCTCATTTCTGCAAACTAAGAGACTGACATTTTTCTGTAGACTAACGTTGATCAGCAGTGGAAGTCATCTGGGGTCACCGCCGAAGATGTTCGTCCAAATATTACTTTCTCAGCGTTTGAATGAAGTCAAACTTGTGGTTCATGAGAAGAAGGTTGGTCTTAACAGGTAAAGCCCAGTTTTAGGAAAAGCTCAGAGTATATTGTGAGGATGACTCTGACTCTTTGTGACACCAAATTTTAGCTCAAAATCTGTTAAATTGGCAGAGTTAGACATTTTCAGCTCTCAGTTTGAAACTCTGGCATGAAAGGCAGCAGGTGACTTGCAGTTCTTAGTGACGTGAAATGATAAAAAGCTCAGTTGCTGCTTTATTTTTAAAGAGAAACAAAAATGAGTAGTTGACAGTGAACAAGAGCAACTTTCACAACGCTGCCCCAAACAAGTAGCACAGTGTTTTGCCTCTTGGAGTCATTTTTTCCAGACCACTGGCTCCCCTCACAACAACATTCCTGTAGGTCACCATGGTCTAAAGCTACTCAAGCTTCAAATGTGGAACATCCTCTGCAGGTTTCCATGAGGATTAAAACCATATTGCTAGACCACATTTCCATCTCAAGGACTGACAAACAAATATGACTGACGTTATTTCAAATTATAAGTTTGGAGCGTTCTGTGAAGCCTGACGTTATGGCCACAACAGATGCTTTGAGTCATGTTGGTATGACTTCAGTGGCCTTGAAATAAAACAGCTCAGTCTGTGTGACTTACTGTGTGAGATAATAGTAGGCAAACTGAAATGTGCCCAAACAGTAATTGGAACATTACCCAAAGTCACCATAAAACACACACACAGCGTCCCCACCTCTGAGGTTTGTCACTTTACCTATTACCGTCACCTAATGGGATTATAAAGAGATAGATATGTTAAAGACAACATAGACCTCACCACCATGACTCTGTAGCTCCTCCTACTTAATTCAGATTATTTTTGGCTTCTTCAAATATAAAACCTGAACCAAGAATTCCCCCTTGAACTCAATGAAATGTAGTTTTCCACCATGTGTTTAGATGTGCCTGAACAATTTCCAGGCCAGCTTACTTTTGGAAGCCTGGGAGAAAGCAATATTTAGAACAGACTAAACCACCATTTTTGTTCTTTTGTTTCTATAGGCATCACAATCAGCTACATGGCAAATCAAACACACTGAAGAGGAGTGTGTGAGATTTTTGTGCAATGCAATCTTTGTGTTTTCTGGATGTGAGTCAGCTAAATTCCCCCTCAGAGCTCTAATTCCTCCTCTTCTTATAGATCAGACTCCCTTTGATGGCCTTTTATTTTGGACAGAAAGGACACTGCAGCATTACTGGAGAGGGTTTGGTTTTTATGTGCTTCTGTTTTTTTTTTCTTTTTTTTTTTTTGCTTTTAGACGTGTGAACTCTAGTTATTGCCAAGAATTTTTTATAAAGATGGTAGCAATACAAAGTACATATATCAGCATGGTACATATCCAGTACCTAGCAGATATGCCCGAAGCACCTCCTTAGGGAGGCGCCCAGGAAGTATCCTTACCAGATGCCCGAACCACCTCAACTGGCTGAGCTCCTTTAAATTTGAAGGAGCAGCAGTTCTAGCCTGAGTGTCTCCCGGAAAACTATCTCTAAGGGAGAGATCAGCTATGCTGCAGAGGAAACTCATTTCAGCCGCTTGTATCCACAATCTCATTCTTTCCGTCACTACCCAGAACTCATGAGGTGAGGATAGGAACATAGACTGGCCGGTAAAAAGAGAGATTTCCCTTAGATCCCTCTTCAGGGTGGCTGTGGCTGAGTGGTTAGAGCAGTCGTTCTCCAATGCAAGAGTTGTAGGTTCAAATATACCAGCAGTTACATGCTGAAGTGTCCCTGGGCAAGACACTGAACCCCTCGTTGCCTCTGATGTGTGTCCCATCTGTGTATGAATGTGATAAAGCACTGATTAGTCTCTTTAGAATGATTTGTTCAATTAGCTTTGTAGCTATCTAGTAGAGTGCTGTATGAATGTGTAGATGAGGGCACAGATTGTAGTGTAAAGTGATTTGAGTTTCTCGAGAAGATAGAATGGCACTATACTGTATAAGTACAGTCCATTTACCATTCAACACAACGGACCAGCACAGAGTCTGCAAATGCGGCACCGATCTGTCTGTCAATCTCATGCTCCATTCTTCCCTCAGTCATGCACAAAATCCCAAGATACTTGAACTCCTCCACCCGAGATAGAACCTCACCCTCAACCCAAAGAGAGCAATCTATCCATGGCATCAGATTTGGAGGTGCTGATTCTCATCCCAGCTGTTTCACGCTCTGTTGTGAACCACTCCAGTGAGAGCTGGAGATCACGGCATGATGACGCCAACAGGACCACATCATCTGCAAAGAGCAGAGATGGAATCTTGAGGCCACCAAACCGTAGGGTGGCCGTGGTGTAGTGGTAAGGGCAGTCGTCTCCCGATCGGAAAGTTGGCGGTTCGACTCCCGGGACCCGCACCATGTGTCGTTGTGTCCTTGGGCAAGACACTTAACCCTGAGTTGCTCCCGGTAGGACTGGAAAGCACCTTGCATGGTAGTCTGCCGCCACCGGTTTATGAATGTGTGTAGCATTCAATATATGTGTAGCACTTTGAGATTTTCAGTAATGAAAAGTGCGTTATAAATTGAATTAATTAATTATTATTATTATTATTACTCCCTCCTCCCCCTGGCTGCACCAAGAAATTCTGCCCATAAAAGTTATGAACAGAATCTGTGACAACGGGCAGCCCTGGTGGAGTCCAACTCCCACCCTGAAGGGGTCCGACTTACTGCAGGCAATGCAAACCAAACTCTTGCACTGCTTGTATAGGGACCGAACAACCTGTATTAACGGGCCCGCAATCCCATACTCAGCACCCCCACAGTGTAATCAATATCAGCAAATATAATTTGCAGAATTGCTATTATATTTTTAAATAAAGTGTGAGATTAATTAACTGCCAGATTTTTTTACTGTAATAAATGTCCAGATGTATTAACATCAGATATGAGGTAGTTTTCCACTGATTAACACAAAGCATTTCCCATCACGTCAATAGAAGCTAAAGCTAGTAAACAAATGAATTCCTTTGAGCAGATGGCACTCAAAAAATCAATAAGACTTTTTCTTCATTCTTGGAATCAAATTGCTTTTTCTCTTGTATTTTGAGTCAGTGCTACAACAAGCTGTTCGACCATCTGGTGCTGCACAGGGAAATATTTTGTTTTAGGAATTTGAAATTGGGGGAAATAACAGAATCCTTTGAGACTATTGTACCTGCTGTGCTTCTGATAAATCACTTTGATTTACACAGGTCCAATAACTGAGAACGAATCATTCCTCTGAGAAAATTGTTTTACTGCTTTTCCAGCGACACCAGTGGGCCAGCAGCAGGAAGACTCCCTGTCAATGTAAGGCTGACCTGTACCTCTAAAGCACTCTCACTATGATGATTCACATTTTCCATGTGGATGGAAAATGATTCAGAAGTGCATGGGGGGAAAATGATGATGCATTAATCCAAGCTGAGAGTGTTAAAAGGACATTTGCTGTTTCCTGTCAGTGAGTTTGGAATTTTACGGGGGTTGAATCTCTCCAGAGAGAGCTTGGTTTAGAGATAACCACAGACGAGCCAGTCTAAACACTGACACCAACAGTACTTCCAGTCAAAATAACAGACTTGTGACTGATTGTGCAACAGATGTGTTGAAAGAATGTCTCTGCCCGTTGCTCAGTTTGTTGCTGAGGTTATCTATCTATCTATCTATCTATCTATCTATCTATCTATCTATCTATCTATCTATCTATCTATCTATCTATCTATCTATCTATCTATCTATCTATCTATCTATCTATCTATCTTCATGACACGCCCCAAAGACTGGAACACCCTCAAAGTTACGTGACTGGACATTTCCAAGTTGTGGTGAAGAACTGAAATCTTTGGGAGAGGAAGTGGCTGTGGACAACTGACCAATCACAGCTGAAGTACTGCAGGGCACATGAAGCCATGCATGTATTGTACACAGACTTGAGAAACATGATCAATTGGATAACAATGAAAATATAATTGCATTAAACTCTAAATGTAAGATTCCAAATGTAATGTTTAATCTGCACCATTATGGATTCACAACTTTCCTTTTAATGAAACTAACACAGGTCTCTTTCATGTTTTTATTTCCCTTTGATAAATATTCAGTTTTTATTAAAGCAACATATCTTGGGAGCGGCTGATCTCATGACACAAGCTTGTAATTATGGACCTCCCACTGGAAATGAAGAACTGAGAGGGTACTTTTTGTGAAGTAGTTGTACATTTAAGTTGCATCTCCCGTTAATGAAGCTTTTTTTTTTGAAGGGGGAAAGAGCTCTGCTTCTCTCTTGGCTCCATCTTTTGTTGCTCGCTGTCTCTGCACTCTGAAAATACAAACCTCCGTCCAGAGTTAGTCTGGAGGAGCAGAGCGTGCTCACCCGATGAGGTAAAGATGAGGTGCCTCACTCCACATGGATCTGACGAGAGAGGAATGGAACGGTGCGAGGAACTCTTTGCTCCAACCTCCGGCTGCTTCTCATCTCCTCAACAGGTGGCTGCCATATCACTACACACACTCACACACCCTTCATTTTCCCCATCTGTGTCTCCACTGCACTAATCAAACACGGACTTTGAGGTTGGAAGCCATAAACACACCAGACACTGTCTGGAGTTACAGTTCTTGTATTTTAGGAAATAAGTAATGTGCATTTTGTTTTATAGCTTTTAAACTAAAGAAACTGAATTTACTGTATAATAAAATTGACTTGTTACAGCTAAAATAAGCTAAACACTAGCTCAAAGCTAAAATGTGCAAACCTATTACAGTACATAGTTAAAAGGAGCAGAACAGAAGCAGAACATCAGCTAAAAGTCAAAATTAGCGAAGAACTAATTAAAAGCTTAAGGCATCAAAATGTTAGCTAAAAGCAGCAATAGGCTTGCAAAAAACTAAAAAGTTTAAAATGGCAAAAGGCAACAGAAATTATCAAAAATACGAAAGCAGCAAAAGGTTAGTTAAAAGCTAAAACTATCAAGATGAGCCAAAAACTCAAGTTCAGAAATAGAAATAAAAAGTAGCTGTAGCTAAAGGCTAGCCAAAAGTAGCAAAAGGCTATTTAGAAGCTAACTATAGTAAAAGGCTAACTAAATTTTAAATTAACAAAGGAGTATCCTGGTGCAACCAACCAGTTTGCTGGAGCTAAGATGGTTTGTGGGGGCCGAGGGACAGGACGGCCCCCATAAACCATCTTGGCTCCAGCAAACTGGTTGGTCCACTTAAGGTGTTTACTGCTTGGTGGGGAAACAGTTTGCTGGAACTCCTCTGACTGATGAAGCCCTCTGGATAGAGGGTGAATTGTTTCAACAACAAGAAAAGAAACCATCCAGATGACCTGACTGAGAAATATTGGATCTTCTACACAAAGTTAAGCCAAACACATTAGAACCAGGTGAGCCCAACTGATCTTTATGTGGTTTTTATTTTTGATTCTGTGTGCATGTCATGTTCGTATCTGTTATTTGTCTGTTAGCAAAATATTTCATAAGCCATCTGATCAATTTTAATGAGACTCTCAGAAACTAATCATCCATCCATCCATTCTCTTCTGCTTTTCCGGGGTCGGGTCGTGGGGGTAGCAGCCTAAAAGTAGGGAGGCCCAGACTTCCCTCTCCCCAGCCACTTGGGCCCGCTCCTTCAGGGGAATCCCAAGGCATTCCCAGGCCAGATGAGAAACATAGTCCCTCCAGCGTGTCCTGGGTCTTCCTCTGGGCCTCTTCCCAGTGGGACGTGTCTGGAACACCTCACCAGGGAGGCGTCCAGGAGGCATTCTAACCAGATGCCCGAACCACCTCAACTGGTTCCTCTCAACGTGGAGAAGCAGCGGCTCTACTCTGAGTCCCTCCTGGATGACCGAGCTTCTCACCCTGTCTCTAAGGGAGAGTCCAGCCACCCTGCGGAGAAAACTCATTTCAGCCACGTGTATCTGAGAGCTCACATTTTTTAAATACCATTTTATTTTCACTTGTTCTTCTCAGTTTGTATACTTTGTTCTATGACTGTCCACTGTTGTCATCATTCTTTGTTAAAATCAGGTCTCTCTTGTAAATGAGTCCTTGAGGCTCAATGGGATTAACCTGTCTAAATAAATATTGAATGAATGATCTCTCGCTCCATCTTTCCCTCATGACCCCTAAATACTTAAACTCCCCCACTTGGGGCAGGACCTCCTCCCCGACCCGGAAAAGGCCTTAACCAGTTCAAGACCATGGCTTCGGATTTGAAGGAACTGGTCCTCATCCAGGTCGCCACACTCGGCTGCAAACCACTCCAGCAAAAGCTGTAGATCACAACCTGATGAAACCAATAGGACCACATCATCTGCAAAAACAAAGACAAGATCCTAAGGTCACCAAAATGGATCCCCTCAACACTTTGGCTGCACCTAGAAACTACAGTAATCATGGATATTAATACGTAACTTTTGGCGTCAGTCTAATACAAGATGGCCACCACAGATAATCAAACTTAACAAACACAAAATGGCTATGATTAAAATTTTGCTTGTTGACATCTCACGAAATGTTCTCTTAATCATCATTAGTTGTTTGCAGGAAGATCCAAATGATCATTTACAGACGATGGTGCTGTGAAGTTTCAGTGTTTCTTTTCAGACGTACTCCCCAATGCTGAGTGGAACTACTGTCAAAGATCAACATCTCATTTGTTCAAAAGTTCTGTCAAATTATGCTGATTAGACATTTTACCTTCCAAGCACTTCTGGTCCAGCAGTATTTGTTGTTCCTTTCAAATGAGGCCAATAGTTATCCACCATGGACACATTTCTTTGCCAAGGACGCAAACTTTAATTAGAGTTGAGACAAATGACGAACATCCATCATCTGAATGCCTGTCCATCCACATGGAAGATCTTTCAGCTTTGGATCAGCTGTCTGCTAATTGTTTTTAAAGCGGTTTTAAATTGTTGTCATGCCTAACACAGCCTGGTTGTTCATTTATTTTTTAAACTAGCAGATCGTTTTTTTATTAAACTCAGAATGGTGAATTTGAGATGAGACAGGGATGTTGCGTTGCTTAGACCACATATGTCAAAGTCAAGGCCCGCGTGCCAGATCTGGCCTGCAAATTAATTATCTATGGCCCCCTGGATGATATTTGATTACTATTAGAAACGGCCCGCAGGCCACAGCCGCCCGCTGGTGTTTTGCACGCACCAACACTATATTCCCCACAATGCAACGGTAGTAGGGATGGGGCCGATCCGGAGTCGTGTCTCATGAACCTAGAGTAATAAGACCCGCCTAACATCACATTCAAGAAATCCATTTCATAGCTTGCAGCCAACTACAGCGTGCAGACTGAGTGAGTAGCACTTTAGCTAACAGCTAACCAACTTTTCATCGTAACATGTCCACTGTGTGGAAGTATTTTACACTAAACACCGCAAGACAGCAACGTGCAATGTCTGCAGAGCCATAGCGCCACATTAAACCGCGGTCAAGTTAGTTTTACGTTGGGCATTCAAGCTCCGGGGCTTCAGCGGGACGCCACTCTCGCTGAACCGAAACAGGGAGACCGACCGCGGCCAGCTGCGTCCAGTCCGACCCGCTGTCTGACCGTCTCTAGGAGGGACTGGCTGAGAGCGGCTGACCGAAATCAGAGCGCCCGCCCCTGATTGAACAAGAAAAACACACCGCTGAAGCCACGGAGCTCAAATGTTCACTGAGAAGTTGCTAAACTTCATCATAATTAATGACCAACAGTTAGCAGCTGTAGAAAATGAAGGATTTTGCAGCTTGATACTTGCAGCCGACAGCTAACAATCATAAAAAAGCATAATAATTAAAAATCATAAGAAAACTGTATTAAAAAACAAAATGAAACATAAACAGCTATTATAAAACAATGTAAAATACTAAAAGCAGGAACATTTTCTTGTTGATTCATGCCAAGAACTTGGCAGATGTAAAGCTATTTAATATTTTATTTAATCCATTTATTCATTCATTTAAAAAAGACGAAATGAAACAAATTCATCAAAAAGAAAACACTGAATGAAAAGAGTGCAGAAAGAAGAAAAAAAATTCTTATATCACCCCCTTATATTTTTTAATAAACATTGAACTAGTCCGGCCCTTGGCTTGTGGCAAATTTATTTTTTTAGCCCTCTGTGTATTTGACTTTGACACCCCTGGCTTAGAACTTCTTGTTACTCAAAAGAGCTTCTTTTGTTAAGTCAAAGTCAAAGTCAACTTTATTGTCAGAACTGCAATATGTACAGGACATACACAGGACCGAAATTGCGTTTCTCTCAGTCCCTCGGTGCAACAGTAAACATCTAAACATTGAAACACTGAAACATATAATAATAGACATAAGCATAAAATAGTAAAACTGTAACACTATCCTGAGTTTTTGCATAGTGGTATAAGAGTATGAAAATTTACACCAACTCTAAAACTAAAACTAAAACACTAAACATTTAATGAACATAATACTGTCCTGAGTTTTTGCATACTAGTATAAAAAAAGTATAAAAAGTATAACTATAAAATAAACTAAAGGTTCTAGCATTGACATTTGCAAAGTGGCAAAGCAGCATATGAGTTAATGTACACAGTATATGTATGAGGTAGTAGTTGATGTTGTTATAGAGGCAAAAGTGGCATATGCAGTAAGGCACATTGGGCATCCCTAAATAAGGCCGGTCAGAGAACACTGTATATGTATCAGCAGTGGTGTGGATATTAAAGTAGTGTAAATGTAAACAGTAGTAATAAATGTAAGCAGTAGTAATAAATGTAAACAGTATTAATAAATGTAAACATTGAATGTAAACAGTAGTATGTAAACAGAGAATGTAAACAGTATTATGACTATAGGCAGTGATGTAATACAGACATTAGTGCAAATATGAGAAGTAGTGCAAACTGAATGAGCACATGACCGAGAGTTTAGTGAATAACCCGTTTGATGACACAGAGTCCAGTGTTAAAATCTTTGTGTTGTGTGGTAATGTGTGAGAAAGTTTTTAGTGTTAAGGCAGTTCAAATGGGAGGGGGGGCAGAGCAGGCAGAGTGTTTAGCATCCTGACTGCCTGATGAACAGAGCTGTCTCTCAGTCTGCTGGTTCGAGCCTGGAGACTCCTCAGTCTCCTCCCTGAAGGCAACAGGCTGAAGCAGCTGTGTAGTGGGTGTGTGGGATCACCTGCCATGCAGAGGGCTTTCCGAGTGAGGCGTTTGCTGTGTAAGTCCTGCAGTGAGGGGAAGGAGGTGCCGACGATCTTCTCAGCTGCTCTCACGATGCGCTGGAGGCTCTTGCGGCAGGATGCAGTACATGCACCAAACCACACAGTGATGCAGCTGGTCAGGACACTTTCTATGGCACCTCTGTAGAAGGTGCACATGATGGGGGTTGAAGCTCCAGCCCTTTTCAGCTTGCGGAGAAAGTAGAGACGCTGGTGAGCCTTCTTGGCCAGTGATGCAGTGTTCCTGCTCCAGGACAGGTCCTTTGAGACATGCACTCCCAGGAACTTGGTGCTGTCTACTCTCTCCACTGCGGTGCTGTTGATGGTCAGAGGGGCATGTTGGGCATCCCTCTTCCTGAAGTCCACAACAATCTCCTTTGTCTTCTCCACGTTGAGAGTGAGATTGTTGTGTCCGCACCACAAGGCCAGGCGGCTCACCTCGTTCCTGTAGTCCGTCTCATCGTTGTTGCTGATGAGACCCACCACTGTTGTGTCGTCCGCAAACTTGATGAAGTGGTTGGAGCTGTATGATGGTGTGCAGTCGTGTGTTAGCAGGGTGAATAGAAGGGGGCTCAGCACACATCCTTGTGGGGCCCCTGTGTTCAATGTGATGGTGCTAGATGTGTTACTCCCGACCCGCACTGTCTGTGGTCTCCCGGTCAGGAAGTCTAGCAGCCAGTTACACATTGAGGTGTTCAGCCCCAGACTGTCCAGTTTAAGGATGAGCTGTTGGGGGATGATGGTGTTGAATGCCGAGCTGAAGTCGATGAACAGCATTCTAACATAAGAGTCCTTCGTGTCCAGATGTGTGAGAGCTGTGTGGAGGGCAGAGGAGATGGCATCGTCGGTTGAGCGATTAGGTCGGTATGCAAATTGGAAGGGATCCAGGGAGGCAGGGAGGACAGATGTGATGCTTTTCATGACTAGCCGTTCAAAGCACTTCATCAGGATGGGGGTGAGTGCTACTGGACGATAGTCATTGAGGCATGCGGGCGTTGCCTTCTTTGGGACAGGGATGATGGTGGTGGCTTTGAAACAGGTGGGGACGATGGCCTGGCTCAGTGAGATGTTAAAGATGTCCGTGAAGACCGCTGCGAGTTCCCCTGCACAGTCCTTCAGCACACGACCAGGTATGTTGTCAGGACCAGAGGCCTTCCGGGCGTTAATCTTGATGAATGATCGCCTTACGCTGTCTGAGGACAGCGTCAGCACCTGGCCATCAGGAGAGGGGGGGAGTTTATGTGCAGGTGTGCTGTTACTTGCCTCAAACCGAGCAAAGAACTCATTCAGTTCATTCAGCGCAGAGGCTGAGCTGTCACAGGTCTGGGGGGATGGTTTGTAGTTTGTGATGGTCTGTATTCCCTGCCACAGACTGCGTGTATCCTTGCTGTCCTTGAAACGATGAGCTATTTTCCTGGAATACTGCATCTTGGCCTCCCTGATGCCCAGATCTAGGTTCTTTCTGGCTGCCCTCAGGCCCACCTGATCTCCCGCTTTGAAGGCAGCATTCCTGGCTTTCAGGAGTCTGTAAACCTCAGCTGTCAGCCATGGCTTCTGATTAGCCCGAACAGTGATGGTTTTAAGGTTGGTTACATCATCAATGCACTTGGTGATGTATGAACATACAGTGTCTGAGTACTCCTGGAGACATGTGTTGTTGTTTGTGGTAGCAGCTTCTTTGAACATACCCCAATCTGTGGTGTCAAAACAGTCCTGGAGTGCCTCTGAAGACCCCTCTGGCCACACTCGTATCTGCTTGCGGACTGGTTTTGTGACTTTCACCAGCGGCCTGTATGCAGGCTTTAGCATGACACATATATGGTCAGAAGCACCAATGTGGGGGAGGGGGAGGGCTCTGTAGGAATTTTTCATGGTGGTGTAAACTTGGTCCAGTGTGTTGTTTCCTCTTGTTGCAAAGTTTATGTTTCTGTATGTTTTTGGAAATACACTCTTTAGATCTGCTTTGTTGAAATCACCAGCCGTGATGAGAAAAGCATCAGGATGGGCTGTTTGCTGCTCACTGATGTGCACATATAGTTCATTCAGCGCCTCACCTCTAACTTTGCTGTTGGAGCTTGGAGGAACATATACAGCAACAATCATAACAGCTATAAACTCACTCGGTAAATAGAACGGTCTGCCTTTCACAAAGTACCTTTGTGAAAATAAATACTGAATATCAATACACAACTGTAAATCCCCTTTGCCTCCCCTGCAGTCCTGACTTGTAGGTCCACTTTGGAAACTGACTTGACCCTCATGGAGCCTCAAGAAAAAAAATGTGTTTCTGTCATGATGGCATCTCTGCGTTGTGAACCCATGTGTAGGAGAAACGAGGAAGCTCCGGTAAAAGTAAGTAAACGTATTTATTTCACAAAAGTAACAAAATAAACAGCTGGCAGTGCAGCAACTTACTCAATGCAGAGGAGACACAGAGGGAGTAGCAGTCATGAAGCCTTGACGGGACAAGGACAATCCGGACACAAAGACTAGACACCAAGGGGCTGAATATATACTAACACTGACGAGTAGGAATGAGAGACACCTGCAGTGATTAGGATTACACACAGGTGAGACAGTGTAGGGTAACAGGAGGAGGAATGCTGAGCAGAGACTGGTAAACATGAGGGAGAGACAACATGAAGGACCAGACCCAGAAACCCTACAGAGCCCCCACCCCTTCCCCCTCAAGGGATGGCCCCCGAAATCCCAAGGAGAGAGCCACCCACCGGGAGGGGGGAGGGGGGAGAAAAAGACCAGCAGGGCATAGCAAACAGAAAACCGACAGGTAGGAACCTGGGGAAGTACAAAAAGGGACGAACAGAACCCCAAACCACACCCCGGGTTAAGGTGGGCGGTCAGAAGACCATCCACAGCAGGGCCGAAGATCTGGGGGGATACCCGGCGACCGGCCGTCGATAGGCCAGAGGTCCGGCAGGCGGCCATGAGACCGTCCCTCTTTGGCCAGTGGAGAGACCACAGCTGCAGGTGATGAGATCCCAGAGACAGCTGTAGGCTGATCGATGAGGACCACGTGAGCAAAGACCCTCGACGAGACGAAGACCTCTGACCAGGCAGATGAGACCCTAGAGACAGCTGTAGGCTGATCGATGAGGACCACGTGAGCGAAGACCCTCGACGAGACGAAGACCTCCGACGAGGCAAGAACCTCAAACGAAGCGAAGACCCCCGGTGAAACGAAGACCTTCGACGAGGCGAGGCCCTCTGGAGAAGCGAAGACCCCTGACGAAACGAAGACCTCAGACGAGGCAAGGCCCTCAGGAGAAGCGAAGACCCCCAGTGAAACGAAGACCTTCGACGAGGCGAGGCCCCCTGGAGAAGCGAAGACCTCTGACAAAATGAAGACCCTCAACGAGGCGAGGACTGTTGGAGGAGCGAGGACCCCCGGCGAGACGAGGACCCCCAGTGAAGCGAGGACCTCAGAGACAAAGACCTCAGAGGCGAAGACCCCCGGCGAGACGAGGACCTCCAATGAGAGCGAAGAATCGTGTTCTGCGGCAGGTTCAGGATCTTCTGCGGCAGGTTCAGGATCCTCTGCGGCGAAGACCTCTTGAGGAGTGCAAACCTCTGGAACGAGGACCCCTGATGGAACGAGGACCTCTTCGGTGAACACCTCCAGAGGAGGGGAGACCTCTGAAGGAGTAAGGACCTCTGTGGCGAAGACCCCCGGTGAAGCGAGGACCTCCAATGAAACGAGGACCCCTTCGGTGGGGACCTCCAATGAAGTGAAGACCCCAGATGGAGCAGTGAGGACCTCTGGAGCGAAGACCCCTGATGAGACGAGGACCTCCGATGGAGTGAGGCCTCCAGATGGAGCAGTGAGGACCTCAGGACCCAGGACCACCTCAAGAACAGAGTCTGAGGAGAGAGAAAGAGACACTGCTTCTGATCGGTCTGGTTGGTCAGCGGCTGGTGCAGGACACAACGTAGCAGGAGCAGGAACCCGCCTAGGCGCTGGCATAAGAGGCACCAGCCTTGGAGCTGGCACAGGAGGCACCAGCCTTGGAGCTGGCACAGGAAGCACCAGCCTTGGAGCTGGCACAGGAGGCACCAGCCTGGGAGCTGACAAAGGAGAAACTGCTGCTACTGCTGCTGAGCTGACAGGTGAAACTGCTGCTGCTGCTGCTGAGCTGACAGGTGAAACTGTTGCGGCTGTTGCTGCTGAGCTGACAGGTGAAACTGTTGCTGCTGAGCTGACAGATGTAGTGGGTATGACCGTGCCCGCTCTGATATCTTTGTATTTTTGAACTGTTCCAGAGATGACCTTTACTGACCTCTCAGTAAAGCAAGACATTTACTACAAATTATTCCATTAGTTGTAATCTGAGAACATAGTCACCAAAAGAGACTATTGGCTTCTTTAATTTTATTCTAATGTAATCAAAAGAATAACATTTTGTCATTTTCATGATATATGTTATATGCTATGTTATTCTTTAAATGTGAAGCATGACTGTGTTACTTGATCAAATGAAAGGGTGTCAAAGTTCAGATAAAATGTCAAACTGACTTACACAGAAGTTGTTTTTGTTGAGTTTCAGCTAAAACTCTAACTAGCGTCTGAAAGTCTTCTCACTCAGATACTTTTCCTAAACAATTTCACTCTGCTCTGAATTTCACCTTGAATCGTGATAACAAGTGAACTGCTCGACTGCTTTTTTTTTGGACCAATGGGGAAGAGACAAGTCCTCTCTTTCTCAGATCTTCTACTAAGTTCTAAGCTTTTGCTGGAACGAGGAAGTCTGCTGGTGTAAGCCTCAGGATGAGGTCTTCCCAAAAGAACTGAATGAACTTCAGTCAAACGCTAAGGACAGTCATTCAGTTAAGGACTAATAACATGTTGTTATGAGTCCACTTCGAACGAGCGTAAGCTCAAAACTTTGTTTATTCCTTCCTGGAATAAGTTATCTTGAGCCAGGGGCCAGGAGCTGACGCATTTTCTGATGACCAACGCGAAACCAGGAGACGTTGGAAGGTAAACGTAATAACCAGCTCAGATGTACTGGCCCCCGCAAGGAACCCGTGCATCTGAAAAGCTACAAGGTCTTCTCTTACCAGGCTGTCGTCAAAAGGTAAAGAGCTGTTTACAAACGTACCTGGGGTTTAGCAGACGTCGGATGGAAAGTGTCATTTCTGGTTACACTCAAGATAAATAACTTCCTCCTTTAACCTCTCCTTCTTAAATTTCTCCATCTCCATTTCTAAGCTGGTAACTATTTTTAAGCTAAGACTGAGCCACAGACTAAGTATAATGACATCCTGTATTTATGTCTGTTGTTACAATTTAAATGTGCTGACGTATTAAATTGAAAGAAAGTGAAATCATGTCAATCAAGTGTAATGGTGTTAATTTAGTTGATTTATTCTAAATAAATGGTAGTGTCTTTGGCACACCAAACTAAGTTAACGTTTCCATTGTCACTCTATGGCTTCTGTTTTACTTATCCATCATAAAGATCACAGAAATATTGGGTAAACGGAAAAAGAAAAGAATCTGCGAAATTACTATTCAATCTGAATAAGTAAATTAAGATATATAAAGTGTGTCAGTTTAATCTTGACCCCTTGATATATCCATTACATCTGGGTGACACCGTACGTGTTTAAAGACACAATATGGTAACACCCTCATGTTTCTTTCACAGGTGAAACTGTTGCTGCTGAGCAGACAGGTGGAACTGTTGCTGCTGAGCTGACAGGTGAAACTGCTGCTGCTGAGCTGACAGGTGAAACTGTTGCTGCTAAACTGACAGGTGAAGCTGTTGCTACTGGGCTGACAGGTGAAACTGTTGCTGCTGAGCTGACAGGTGAAACAGCTGTTGATAAGCTGGGAGGTGTGTCAGGCTGAGAAGGGGTCAACAGAAGCGAACGTAGCACACGTCTCTCTGACCACGCCTGCTGAAAACGTTGCCACGCCCATAGCGAGTCGCCATTGCCGTCAGCTCCTGTAAATGAGGAAATGGCTTCCTCGCCACGATCAACCTGTCCCAGAGACCGGCCGAGCTGCAGACTTCGTTCCCCTTCATCGAGAGTCCCTCTTGGGTACCCTCAGAGCCCATCTGTTGGACCAGCAGACAGGAGGACTGGAATGCCCCCCCCTCCCCCCTTGAAATTCTCCCCGGCTCTTCAGACAGGCGTCTGGCTCGGCCACGTGATCTGCAGAGCATCCGTTGCCCTACGACACAAGTCGAACAGGGCTGGTACTGACAGGTCCGGTTCCGGGAGGATATGCACCAGGTTCTGGGAGGAACTCACGAGTTCTCCCTTGTCACCAAAATCGGCGTCCAGGTCGGATATTTCAGACGTTGAGTCCTCGACAGCACCCGAGGAATCCGACATTCTGTCCTCTCCGACTCGTCTGCTGCATTCCAGGTCCACGTTATCGGGTTCTGGAGCAGGGGAAGCCGACGTGCGACCTTGAGCGCCGCGCTTCTAGCCATGGATTTGGCCAGCGCGACAACCCGTCGTCTCCTCGCTGCGGTCGACATTCGACGGCAGTGAGGGCAAGAGTCGGGGAGTTCCAGCGCCTTCCTTGCGTGCAGAATTCCCAGGCAGACAGGACAGGCCTCGTGGGTGTCCGTCGCCAAAAGGGAATGGCCACAGCCGCTGGGGCAAGGGAGCGAGCGAGGACTCGTCGTCCTGGTCTTTCTCCTCCTTGTCTTTCGTCTTCCCTTCTCTGGAGCCATGTCCTGAGAAGCGTCAAGTTGATTTGTTCTCTTCTTCGAAGTTGTCTTCTCCGTCGTCTTTTCTTTCGCTCAACAGCCTGCTAAGGTTAGCAGGTTCTCTCAGGTTGTGACGCAGTTAGTGCCGTCGATCGAAAACCTACGGAAAAGAAGAAAACTTTGAGGGTGAGTAGAAAAACGCCGGACTAGCTTTCGCCAGCCCAGCAGTGCGCAGGAAAATTTTCTCTGTACGCTCAGTGTAGGGAGCGAACTCACCTCAGTCGAGCGATGCAACAACAGAGAAGTCCCGCGAAGTTCAGGTGTTTAAGCGAGGTGAAGGGCAAAAAAGAGGAAGATGGAGGGGCGCTCACCGCCTAAACACCCAGAGGGCGGGGCTTCTGGTGCGGCGGTGACACCCCTGCCGTAAAGGTGTGAGTATATTCTTTCAGGTAATCGCGCGGGGGCACAATTTCCATAACAAGTATGTTGCACCGAGAGAACATGACTGAAAGGGAACTGTTTTGTATGTGACACAAATGTATTAAATTCCCCTTCTTCATCCCTGATCTGGACTTTTCTTTTGTTTTTTTGCCAAAAGTCAAGTGATCGCTTCCTCCTCCACTGACAGAAAAGAGGAAATGGATGAATTTGTCACGAGCGAATTAAACTCGGGTTCAACGTGGCTCCGTGAGGCTCAGCAGATTTCATGGTGTTCTGGTGTGCTGGACCAGCGTTCCATGTTTTTATTTTATTTTTTAGAATGTTTTATTAACATATAATCACAGAACTTCGCAGCGATTGAGACAGGACATGTAGTGGAGGCGGAGCATTCAGAAACTGCAGCTAGTGCAAGAGGGAGCAGAGCCATATATGGCTCTGAGTGGGGAGGGACCAGAATGCTTTGCCTGTTGAAAATTTTCCCAAGTGCTACGTTCTACAAAAACTGCAGAGTGCAGCTTTAAAGGGTAGCCTACATTTTGTAAGAGTACCACTGGCTGCAGCTCCTCTCTCCAATATGGCAGCGAATTGCTACCAGCTGTCAGCCATCCACTTGATGAGGATCTGGTCCTACTTAAGGCTGCAGTCGAGTGCTGCTCTTCACTGGAGCATTACCCTTAATGGTATTTATGCCTGTACATTTACTGAATGTAAATCTACTTACCTTGCTTCTCTTGTTCCTAGTCATCCTGCCTCCTTGGTCCTGATCCAGCCCTGGTTCTCCTCGGTCCAACCCTGGCTCTCCTCGGTCCAGCCCTGGTTCTCCTTGGACCAGCCCTGGTTCTCCTCGGTCCAGCCCTGGCTCTCCTCGGTCCAACCCTGGCTCTCCTTGGTCCAGCCCTGGTTCTCCTCAGTCCAGCCCTGGTTCTCCTCGGTCCAGCCCTGGTTCTACTTGGTCCAGCTCTGATTCTCCTTGGTCCAGCCCTGGTTCTCCTTGGTCCAGCCCTGGCTCTCCTCGGTCCAGCCCTGGCTCTTCTCGGTCCAGCCCTTGTTCTTCTCGGTCCAGCCTTGGTTCTCCTCGGTCCAGCCCTGGATCTCCTTGGTCGAGTCCTGGCTCTCCTCGGTCCAGCCCTGGCTCTCCTCGGTCCAGCCCTGGTTCTCCTCGGTCCAGCCCTTGTTATCCTCGGTCCAGCCCTGGTTCTCCTCGGTCCAGCCCTGGTTCTCCTCGGTCCAGCCCTGGTTCTCCTCGGTCTAGCCCTGGCTCTCCTCTGTCCAGTCCTTCGCCTCCTCGTGCCTTGCCTCCAGCCAGTTTCCAGCCTCCCTGGCCTTGCCTGACAAACCTGGCATCTCATCACTGGATTTCATTCTGTGCCTTCTCACCTCATCCAACCTTGTCTCGTTCCGGGTCTCGTGTTAATCTAGGCTCCCTGAGTCATAACACATTTAAACTAAGCTTTCCAAATAATTTTTTTGTTTGTTAAATCTAGCTAATCAAATGTAAAAAGTGGCAAAATGGTAGTTGAAGCTAAATGTAGCAAAACAGTAGTTCAAATCTAAAATTAGCAGAACGTAGCTAAAATTTAATAGTTGCTAAAAATGTGGGTTCAGAGCAAGAATTTGCAGAGAGGTAGCTAAAAGCTAAAAATGGCGCCAGAACACAAAAAATGGAGCCATTTTGCTGCAGCAGATTAAAAAAAAACTTTTCTTAAGGAATTAAAGAAATATCCAACATATTGTTGTGCATAAATAAAATCTATTTGTAAAACAAAAGTTATCGTGCCCATCTTCTGAACAAACTGAACAACGTTTAGATACACGAATAGCTTAAATAGCACAGAGTAGCTATAAATGTTCCCTCATCTGGGGTCACCATGAGGCATCCTCAAAAACTGAACTGACTTTTTCAATAGTAAAACTCCTGCATGGCTCAGACTTTTTTAAGATATGTACAGTACTTTTCTGAGCGTCTCAAACAAACAGGCCACAGCTCCAGGGTTGTTCAGCTGTGCTACTGGGGGTGGATTTGTTACATCACGTGTGGCTTCATTACAGAGTTTTACCCAAACAAGACTATGGAGGAGCTATGCTGTCAGGGGCTTCATGCCCCTAGAAGGGTCACCCAAAGGCAGACAGGTCCTAGGTGAGGGACCAGACAAAGTGCAGCCCAAAGACCCCTTATGATGAGTGAAACAAATGGAGCCAATGTTCCCTTGCCCGGACGTGGGTCACCGGGGCCCCACTCTGGAGCCAGGCCAGGAGGTGGAGCATGCTGGCGAGCGCCTGGTGGCCGGGCTTTTACCCATGGAGCCCGGACGGGCACAGCCCGAAGAGGAGACGTGGGTCCCGCTTCCTATGGGCTCACCACCTGTGGGAGGGGCCAAAGGGGTCGGGTGCAATGTGGGATGGGTGGTGGCAGAGGTCGGGGACCTTGGCAGTCTGATCCTTGGCTACAGAAGCTAGCTATTGGGACGTGGAACGTCACCTCGCTGGTGGGGAAAGAGCCTGAGTTTGTGTGTGAGGTTGAGAGGTTCCGGCTAGAAATAGTCTGACTCACCTCACCTCAACATGGCTCTGGCTCTGGAACCAGTTTCCTTGAGAGGGGTTGGACACTCTTCCATTCTGGAGTTGCCCCTGGTGAGAGGCGCCAAGCAGGAGTGGGCATACTCGTTGCCCCCCATCTTGGTGCCTGTACATTGGGGTTCACCCCGGTGAATGAGAGGGTAACCTCCCTCCGCCTACGTGTGGGGGGACAGGTCCTGACTGTTGTTTGTGCCTATGCGCCAAACGTCAGCTCAGATTACCCACCCTTTTTGGAGTCCTTGGAGGGGGTATTGGGGAGGGGGTATGGACCTTACCAAGCTCCGCCCACAGGGCCGCGTTTCATTGGCTAATACCCATAACACGTCACAGCGCAGCTTCCACGTGCGTGCCGGTCTCACAAAACAAACGCTACGGTAGCGTTTGTGAGAGCGGCACCACATGCTACTTACATTGCTAGCTAGCATACGTGCAGAATTTTTCTGCGTCAGGGCTGGAAAAATGGTCCTCCACCGTCAGTGGGGTATCTGTACAGGAGATGTCAGGTACCCTGACCGTATTTGTGGAAGTAAAATTCACCGTTTCCCTATATGTGAAACTGAATGCCTTGCTTGGATCAAAGCTTGTGCACGACCACAAAACTGAACAATTATTCCTTTCACCAGCAGAGAAGGGTTGACCTGCTTTTGAAACCTGCTAGTTAACAACACGCGGTCACGATGAGAGAAAGCCACAGTTCACTGAACGTCCTGGAAGTTGGGAAGAAACAGCTCCGCTAACCCCACATGAGCTAGCTAACACAACGAGCTCTACTGTCGATTTCACCTAAAACTGCACAAAATCGTGACACGAAGGCTGGATTTTAACTAACACACCGAACGGCTGAGCTCGTTTGCCCTCACAAAAGTCGCTGTCGGCGTGTTTAGCAGCTAAAGCAGCAACGGCTAACCAACCACTTAAGGAATGAATGGAGATTACAGTTAGCATTAGCTTTGCGACCAAGGCACACAAACTTTTGCCAACAATAGAAATCGCTGATTTCAAAAGTAACCCTCAAAACCATGAATGCCTGACTTACCCAGCCTTGCAGGACAATAGGCATCAGTGATCCTGTCCACAGCTGTAATAATGCTGAGCCTGGAGCTGATGTTTTCCCATCAGACGGTATAGCATTAGCGGTGACGCGCACGCTGTTTGGAGGCATCGCGTGGATCAAACAACTTGATAACGTCCACAAATAAAAATAACATGAACTTGTTGGTTCCCCTGTCCATTGTCATGGCTGATATTTTGTTGGAATCTGGCAGAAATGATACACTATTCGACTCAAAAATACCCTGCAGTCAGTCGACGCCATGTTTTTCATTGACACCAAAGCTGCGCTTGGGAGACGGGCAGCCATCTTGGAGCTTAGGGGGCGTTTCTGGGCGGAGCTTGGTAAGGTCCATTGGAGAGTGCGCCTCCTGGGGACTCCCTTGTTCTACTGGGGGACTTCAATGCTCACGTGGACAATGACAGTAAGACCTGGAGGGGTGTGGTTGGGAGGAACGGCCCCCCTGATCTGAACCCGAGTGGTGTTCTGTTATTGGACTTCTGTGCTCGTCATGGATTGTCCATAACGAACACCATGTTCAGGCATAAGGGTGTCCATATGTGCTCTTGGCACCAGGACACCCTAGGTCGCAGTTCGATGATCGACTTTGTTGTCGTCTCATCTGATCTGCGGCCGCATGTCTTGGACACTCGGGTGAAGAGAGGGGCGGAGCTGTCAACTGACCACTACCTGGTGGTGAGTTGGCTCCGATGGTGGGGGAGGATGCCGGTCAGACCTGGCAGACCCAAACGTATTGTGAGGGTCTGCTGGGAACGTCTGGCAGAGTCTCTCGTAAGACTGAGCTTTAACTCCCACCTCCGGGAGAGCTTTGACCACGTTCCGAGGGAGTTGGGGACATTTCATTTCATTTAATTTATTGATTCATTCATTTTATAATAACAGACACAAAATAAAACAATTTAACACACAGATAATGAGAAAATTAATATATGAAATGAAACGTGGCAGATGAAGAAAAAAATCTTATTATATCTGCCCCTTATCTTCTAACAAACAATTCAAACAAACAACTTCATTTGATACAAAAAACCAACAAAAAACGTATAACTCATTAACTCCCTTAATTACAAGAATTATTATTTAAACTCGTGTCTTCGTTAAACATATTTCCTTAACAATTTATCCTTGATCTTTCTTTTAAATATAGGTATTGATTTAGCTTCTTTAATGTCAGTTTCCTCCATTCCATAACCTAACTCCCTGAACTATTGCAGTCCTTCCTTTCAAACTAGTCCTATACCTAGGTTTAACAAACATATAACATACATTTACACCTCCAGATGCAGGAAAAGAGCCACCTGCATCATGAAAGACCTCACTCATCCAGCACACTCACTCTTTGCCCCACTCCCCTCAGGACGGAGGTTGAGGAGCATCAAGTGTAGAACCACTAGACTGAGGAACAGCTTCTACCCTGAGGCTGTTAGACTCATGAATAAATAAAAATAAAATAAATAAACACTGCAAAATATCACATCATGCTGATGCTGATCTGTTTTCTTGTTGCTGTGTTCATCTGTGTTCATCTGTGACCATCTGCTCATACAAACTCATGTTCGTGCTGCTGTTTATTCCCACTATATTAGGCTTAGTGTATTACTAGTTGATGTTTTTCTTAGTTAATTCTAGATGTTATTACTGTTTTTCTCTTGCATTTGTTGTTGGATGTAACTGGGACCCCGTGTACATAATCTCGTTTTCATCACATGTACCACGTGCGGTGCAAATGACAATAAAGACTCTCTGACTCTGACTCTCTGACTCTCATATGAGTTCCCTTGAGATTATAACAACTCAATCGTTTAACAAAATACATCTGAACATTCAAAGGCAATACATTATTGTGAGCTCTATACATCATTGACAAAATTTTATAATCCACCAGATCATAAAACTTCAGTAATTTCATCTGATAAAATAATATACAGTACTGTACTTGTTGGATGACGATAAGGTTTTCTGGTTATAATTCTTATAACTCTCTTCTGCAAAACAAAAATAGGTTTTGTAATTGATCTACACGCCTTACCCCAAACACCAACACAATAAATCAAATGTGGAACAATAAGTGCATTGTATAACATATACAGTACAATGCCTTGCCATTCAATAGATCTCTAACTCTGTAGAATACTGAAATAGATTTAGATAAAAAAATTTGACAGAACTTGTTTCCAAGACAATTTTTCGTCAATTATAACACCCAAAAACTTGACCTCATGGACTCTACAAATTTCAGAACCATCAATTTTGGGGGTGGCGTGCTACTGACTTCAACTCGGGATGTTGTGAATTGGTGGGCAGAGTACTTTAAAGACCTCCTCAATCCCAGTGGCACGTCTTCCACTGAGGAAGCGGCGCCTGGGGACTTTGGGTTGGGCTCTCCAATCTCTGGTGCTGAGGTCACCAAGGTGGTTAAAAAGCTCCGTGGTGACAGGGCTCCAGGGGTGGATGAGATTTGCCCAGAGTTCCTTAGGGCTCTGGATGTTGTGGGGTTGTGTTGGCTTATGCGACTCTGCAATATTGCGTGGACATCAGAGGCAGTTCCCTTGGATTGGCAGACTGGGGTGGTGGTTCCTCTTTTCAAAAAGGGGGGCCGTAGAGTGTGTTCCAACTATAGGGGGATCACACTCTTAAGCCTCCCTGGTAAGGTCTATTCAGGGGTTCTGGAGTGGAAGGTCCGTCGGATAGTCAAACCTCGGATTCAGGAGGAGCAATGTGGTTTTGGTCCTGGTCGTGGAACACTGGACCAGCTCTACACCCTCAGCAAGGTTCTAGAGGGTACATGGGAGTTTGCCCAACCAGTTTACATGTGCTTTGTGGATTTGGAGAAGGCATTCAACTGCGTCCCTCGGGGGCCCTGTGGAGGGTACTCCAGGAGTATGGGGTACCAGGCCCTTTAATATGGGCTGTTAGGTCCCTGTATGACCGGTGTCAGAGCTTGGTCCGCATTGCCGGCAGTAAGTCAGGCTCGTTTCCGGTGAGAGTTGGACTCCGCCAAGGTTGCCCTTTGTCACCGATTCTGTTCATAACTTTTATGGACAGAATTTCTAGGCGCAGCCAAGGTGTTGAGAGGATCTGTTTTGGTGGCCTTAGAATTGCTTCTCTGTTTTTTGCAGATGATGTGGTCCTATTGGCTTCATCAGGTCGTGATCTACAGCTTTCACTGGAGCAGTTTGCAGCCGAGTGTGACGCGGCCAGGATGAGGATCAGTTCCTCCAAATCCGAGGCCATTGTCTTGAGCCGGAAAAGGGTAGAGTGCCCTCTCCGGGTCAGGGAGGAGGTCCTTCCCCAAGTGGAGGAGTTTAAGTATCTCGGGGTCTTGTTCACGGATGAGGGAAAACTTGAGCGTGAGATCGATAGGCGGATAGGTGCAACGTCCGCAGTGAAGCGGGCACTGTACCAGTCTGTCGTGGTAAAGAGAGAGCTGAGTCAAAAGGCAAAGCTCTTAATTTACCGGTCGATCCACGTTCCCACCCTCATCTATGGTTATGAGCTTTGGGTTGTGATCGAAAGACCGAGATCTCGGATACAAGCGGCTGAAATGAGTTTTCTCTGCAGGGTGTCTGGGCTCTCCCTTAGAGACAGGGTAAGAAGCTCGGTCATCCGGATGGACTCAGAGTAGATCCGCTGCTTCTCCATATTGAGAGGAGCCAGCTGAGGTTAGGATGCCTCCTGGACGCCTCCCTGGTGAGGTGTTCTGGGCACGTCCCACTGGGAGGAGACCCAGAGGAAGACCCAGGACATGCTGGAGGGACCACGTTTCTCGGCTGGCCTGGGAACGCCTTGGGATTCCCCCGGAGGAGCTGGCCCAAGTGGCTGGGGAGAGGGAAGTCTGGGCATCCTTACTTAGGCTGCTTCCCCCGCGACCCGACCCCAGATAAGCGGAAGAAAATGGATGGATGGATACCCAAACAAGACAATCTGAAACTTAAGTCAAAACTTTGACTCACAATAAATTCAATTTACAGAAACTGTAGGGTTTCTGGGTCTGGTCCTTCATGTTGTCTCTCCCTCATGTTTACCAGTCCCTGCTCAGCATTCCTCCTCCTGTCACCCTACACTGTCTCACCTGTGTGTAATCCTAATCACTGCAGGTGTCTCTCATTCCTACTCGTCAGTGTTAGTATATATTCAGCCCCATGGTGTCTAGTCTTTGTGTCCGGATTGTCCTTGTCCCGTCAAGGCTTCATGACTGCTACTCCCTCTGTGTCTCCTCTGTATTGAGTAAGTTGCTACACTGCCAGCTGTTTATTTTGTTACTTTTGTGAAATAAATAAGTTTACTTACTTTTACCGGAGCTTCCTCGTTTCTCCTGCACATGGGTTCACAACGCAGAGATGCCATCATGACAGAATCCAGACACCATACTGAACCCAGTGGGAGAAAAATAACTCTTTTTGAGTATGCTGTCCGAGAGACGAAGAAGACCGCTCACGTGAGGAAGAGATGAGGAAGAGGAACGCGTTCATCGGGACTCGCTTGGCGATCAGACTGGACCCCTTTTCCTCGCCACCTCAAAGAGCGGCAGCGACTCACAAGAGACCTCCTGTTGTCCCGGATGAGTTTCCAGTGATTGAAGGGCACCTCTTCCGGGCTCGCCGCAGGAGGAACAGACGGCGGAATCGAGCCGGCTTCATCGAACCCTAGCCCTTCCCGTCTTCAATGCCTCGCCGGTTGTCTGAAGAGCCGGGGAGAATTTCAAGGGGGGAGGGGGGGGCATTCCAGTCCTCCTGTCTGCTGGTCCAACAGATGGGCTCTGAGGGTACCCAAGAGGGACTCTCGATGAAGGGGAACGAAGTCTGCAGCTCGGCCGGTCTCTGGGACAGGTTGATCGTGGCGAGGAAGCCATTTCCTCATTTACAGGAGCTGACGGCAATGGCGACTCGCTATGGGCGTGGCAACGTTTTCAGCAGGCGTGGTCAGAGAGACGTGTGCTGCGTTCGCTTCTGTTGACCCCTTCTCAGCCTGACACACCTCCCAGCTCATCAACAGCTGTTTCACCTGTCAGCTCAGCAGCAACAGTTTCACCTGTCAGCCCAGTAGCAACAGCTTCACCTGTCAGTTTAGCAGCAACAGTTTCACCTGTCAGCTCAGCAGCAGCAATTTCACCTGTCAGCTCAGCAGCAACAGTTCCACCTGTCTGCTCAGCAGCAACAGTTTCACCTGTCAGCTTAGCAGCAACAGTTTCACCTGTGAAAGAAAGATGAGGGTGTTACCATATTGTGTCTTTAAACACGTACGGTGTCACCCAGATGTAATGGATATATCAAGGGGTCAAGATTAAACTGACACACTTTATATATCTTAATTTACTTATTCAGATTGAATAGTAATTTCGCAGATTCTTTTCTTTTTCCGTTTACCCAATATTTCTGTGATCTTTATGATGGATAAGTAAAACAGAAGCCATAGAGTGACAATGGAAACGTTAACTTAGTTTGGTGTGCCAAAGACACTACCATTTATTTAGAATAAATCAACTAAATTAACACCATTACACTTGATTGACATGATTTCACTTTCTTTCAATTTAATACGTCAGCACATTTAAATTGTAACAACAGACATAAATACAGGATGTCATTATACTTAGTCTGTGGCTCAGTCTTAGCTTAAAAATAGTTACCAGCTTAGAAATGGAGATGGAGAAATTTAAGAAGGAGAGGTTAAAGGAGGAAGTTATTTATCTTGAGTGTAACCAGAGATGACACTTTCCATCCGACGTCTGCTAAACCCCAGGTACGTTTGTAAACAGCTCTTTACCTTTTGACGACAGCCTGGTAAGAGAAGACCTTGTACCAGAAAGTTCATTCTCAAAAGACCTTGTAGCTTTTCAGATGCACGGGGTCCTTGCGGGGGCCAGTACATCTGAGCTGGTTAATACGTTTACCTTCCAACGTCTCCTGGTTTCGCGTTGGTCATCAGAAAATGCGTCAGCTCCTGGCCCCTGGCTCAAGATAACTTATTCCAGGAAGGAATAAACAAAGTTTTGAGCTTACGCTCGTTCGAAGTGGACTCATAACAACATGTTACTAGTCCTTAACTGAATGACTGTCCTTAGCGTTTGACTGAAGTTCATTCAGTTCTTTTGGGAAGACCTCATCCTGAGGCTTACACCAGCAGACTTCCTCGTTCCAGCAAAAGCTTAGAACTTAGTAGAAGATCTGAGAAAGAGAGGACTTGTCTCTTCCCCATTGGTCCAAAAAAAAGCAGTCGAGCAGTTCACTTGTTATCACGATTCAAGGTGAAATTCAGAGCAGAGTGAAATTGTTTAGGAAAAGTATCTGAGTGAGAAGACTTTCAGACGCTAGTTAGAGTTTTAGCTGAAACTCAACAAAAACAACTTCTGTGTAAGTCAGTTTGACATTTTATCTGAACTTTGACACCCTTTCATTTGATCAAGTAACACAGTCATGCTTCACATTTAAAGAATAACATAGCATATAACATATCATGAAAATGACAAAATGTTATTCTTTTGATTACATTAGAATAAAATTAAAGAAGCCAATAGTCTCTTTTGGTGACTATGTTCTCAGATTACAACTAATGGAATAATTTGTAGTAAATGTCTTGCTTTACTGAGAGGTCAGTAAAGGTCATCTCTGGAACAGTTCAAAAATACAAAGATATCAGAGCGGGCACGGTCATGCCCACTACATCTGTCAGCTCAGCAGCAACAGTTTCACCTGTCAGCTCAGCAGCAACAGCCGCAACAGTTTCACCTGTCAGCTCAGCAGCAGCAGCAGCAGTTTCACCTGTCAGCTCAGCAGCAGTAGTAGCAGTTTCTCCTTTGTCAGCTCCCAGGCTGGTGCCTCCTGTGCCAGCTCCAAGGCTGGTGCCTCCTGTGCCAGCTCCAAGGCTGGTGCTTCCTGTGCCAGCTCCAAGGCTGGTGCCTCCTGTGCCAGCTCCAAGGCTGGTGCCTCTTATGCCAGCGCCTAGGCGGGTTCCTGCTCCTGCTACGTTGTGTCCTGCACCAGCCGCTGACCAACCAGACCGATCAGAAGCAGTGTCTCTTTCTCTCTCCTCAGACTCTGTTCTTGAGGTGGTCCTGGGTCCTGAGGTCCTCACTGCTCCATCTGGAGGCCTCACTCCATCGGAGGTCCTCGTCTCATCGGGGGTCTTCGCTCCAGAGGTCCTCACTGCTCCATCTGGGGTCTTCACTTCATTGGAGGTCCCCACCGAAGTGGTCCTCGTTTCATTGGAGGTCCTCGCTTCACCGGGGGTCTTCGCCACAGAGGTCCTTACTCCTTCAGAGGTCTCCCCTCCTCTGGAGGTGTTCACCGAAGAGGTCCTCGTTCCATCAGGGGTCCTCGTTCCAGAGGTTTGCACTCCTCAAGAGGTCTTCGCCGCAGAGGATCCTGAACCTGCCGCAGAAGATCCTGAACCTGCCGCAGAACACGATTCTTCGCTCTCATTGGAGGTCCTCGTCTCGCCGGGGGTCTTCGCCTCTGAGGTCTTTGTCTCTGAGGTCCTCGCTTCACTGGGGGTCCTCGTCTCGCCGGGGGTCCTCGCTCCTCCAACAGTCCTCGCCTCGTTGAGGGTCTTCATTTTGTCAGAGGTCTTCGCTTCTCCAGGGGGCCTCGCCTCGTCGAAGGTCTTCGTTTCACTGGGGGTCTTTGCTTCTCCTGAGGGCCTTGCCTCGTCTGAGGTCTTCGTTTCGTCAGGGGTCTTCGCTTCTCCAGAGGGCCTCGCCTCGTCGAAGGTCTTCGTTTCACCGGGGGTCTTCGCTTCGTTTGAGGTTCTTGCCTCGTCGGAGGTCTTCGTCTCGTCGAGGGTCTTCGCTCACGTGGTCCTCATCGATCGGCCTACAGCTGTCTCTAGGGTCTCATCTGCCTGGTCGGAGGTCTTCGTCTCGTCGAGGGTCTTCGCTCACGTGGTCCTCATCGATCAGCCTACAGCTGTCTCTGGGATCTCATCACCTGCAGCTGTGGTCTCTCCACTGGCCAAAGAGGGACGGTCTCATGGCCGCCTGCCGGACCTCTGGCCTATCGACGGCCGGTCGCCGGGTATCCCCCCAGATCTTCGGCCCTGCTGTGGATGGTCTTCTGACCGCCCACCTTAACCCGGGGTGTGGTTTGGGGTTCTGTTCGTCCCTTTTTGTACTTCCCCAGGTTCCTACCTGTCGGTTTTCTGTTTGCTATGCCCTGCTGGTCTTTTTCTCCCCCCTCCCCCCTCCCGGTGGGTGGCTCTCTCCTTGGGATTTCGGGGGCCATCCCTTGAGGGGGAAGGGGTGGGGGCTCTGTAGGGTTTCTGGGTCTGGTCCTTCATGTTGTCTCTCCCTCATGTTTACCAGTCTCTGCTCAGCATTCCTCCTCCTGTTACCCTACACTGTCTCACCTGTGTGTAATCCTAATCACTGCAGGTGTCTCTCATTCCTACTCGTCAGTGTTAGTATATATTCAGCCCCTTGGTGTCTAGTCTTTGTGTCCGGATTGTCCTTGTCCCGTCAAGGCTTCATGACTGCTACTCCCTCTGTGTCTCCTCTGCATTGAGTAAGTTGTTGCACTGCCAGCTGTTTATTTTGTTACTTTTGTGAAATAAATAAGTTTACTTACTTTTACCGGAGCTTCCTCGTTTCTCCTACACATGGGTTCACAACGCAGAGATGCCATCATGACAGAAACACATTTTTTTTCTTGAGGCTCCATGAGGGTCAAGTCAGTTTCCAAAGTGGACCTACAAGTCAGGACTGCAGGGGAGGCAAAGGGGATTTACAGTTGTGTATTGATATTCAGTATTTATTTTCACAAAGGTACTTTGTGAAAGGCAGACCGTTCTATTTACCGAGTGAGTTTACAGCTGTTATGATTGTTGCTGTATATGTTCCTCCAAGCTCCAACGGCAAAGTTAGAGGTGAGGCGCTGAATGAACTATATGTGCACATCAGTGAGCAGCAAACAGCCCATCCTGATGCTTTTCTTATCACGGCTGGTGATTTCAACAAAGCAGATCTAAAGAGTGTATTTCCAAAAACATACAGAAACATAAACTTTGCAACAAGAGGAAACAACACACTGGACCAAGTTTACACCACCATGAAAAATTCCTACAGAGCCCTCCCCCTCCCCCACATTGGTGCTTCTGACCATATATGTGTCATGCTAAAGCCTGCATACAGGCCGCTGGTGAAAGTCACAAAACCAGTCCGCAAGCAGATACGAGTGTGGCCAGAGGGGTCTTCAGAGGCACTCCAGGACTGTTTTGACACCACAGATTGGGGTATGTTCAAAGAAGCTGCTACCACAAACAACAACACATGTCTCCAGGAGTACTCAGACACTGTATGTTCATACATCACCAAGTGCATTGATGATGTAACCAACCTTAAAACCATCACTGTTCGGGCTAATCAGAAGCCATGGCTGACAGCTGAGGTCTACGGACTACTGAAAGCCAGGAATGCTGCCTTCAAAGCGGGAGATCAGGTGGGCCTGAGGGCAGCCAGAAAGAACCTAGATCTGGGCATCAGGGAGGCCAAGATGCAGTATTCCAGGAAAATAGCTCATCGTTTCAAGGACAGCAAGGATACACGCAGTCTGTGGCAGGGAATACAGACCATCACAAACTACAAACCATCCCCCCAGACCTGTGACAGCTCAGCCTCTGCGCTGAATGAACTGAATGAGTTCTTTGCTCGGTTTGAGGCAAGTAACAGCACACCTGCACATAAACTCCCCCCCTCTCCTGATGGCCAGGTGCTGACGCTGTCCTCAGACAGCGTAAGGCGATCATTCATCAAGATTAACGCCCGGAAGGCCTCTGGTCCTGACAACATACCTGGTCGTGTGCTGAAGGACTGTGCAGGGGAACTCGCAGCGGTCTTCACGGACATCTTTAACATCTCACTGAGCCAGGCCATCGTCCCCACCTGTTTCAAAGCCACCACCATCATCCCTGTCCCAAAGAAGGCAACGCCCGCATGCCTCAATGACTATCGTCCAGTAGCACTCACCCCCATCCTGATGAAGTGCTTTGAACGGCTAGTCATGAAAAGCATCACATCTGGCCTCCCTGGATCCCTTCCAATTTGCATACCGACCTAATCGCTCAACCGACGATGCCATCTCCTCTGCCCTCCACACAGCTCTCACACATCTGGACACGAAGGACTCTTATGTTAGAATGCTGTTCATCGACTTCAGCTCGGCATTCAACACCATCATCCCCCAACAGCTCATCCTTAAACTGGACAGTCTGGGGCTGAACACCTCAATGTGTAACTGGCTGCTAGACTTCCTGACCGGGAGACCACAGACAGTGCGGGTCGGGAGTAACACATCTAGCACCATCACATTGAACACAGGGGCCCCACAAGGATGTGTGCTGAGCCCCCTTCTATTCACCCTGCTAACACACGACTGCACACCATCATACAGCTCCAACCACTTCATCAAGTTTGCGGACGACACAACAGTGGTGGGTCTCATCAGCAACAACGATGAGACGGACTACAGGAACGAGGTGAGCCGCCTGGCCTTGTGGTGCGGACACAACAATCTCACTCTCAACGTGGAGAAGACAAAGGAGATTGTTGTGGACTTCAGGAAGAGGGATGCCCAACATGCCCCTCTGACCATCAACAGCACCGCAGTGGAGAGAGTAGACAGCACCAAGTTCCTCGGAGTGCACGTCTCAAAGGACCTGTCCTGGAGCAGGAACACTGCATCACTGGCCAAGAAGGCTCACCAGCGTCTCTACTTTCTCCGCAAGCTGAAAAGGGCTGGAGCTTCAACCCCCATCATGTGCACCTTCTACAGAGGTGCCATAGAAAGTGTCCTGACCAGCTGCATCACTGTGTGGTTTGGTGCATGTACTGCATCCTGCCGCAAGAGCCTCCAGCGCATCGTGAGAGCAGCTGAGAAGATCGTCGGCACCTCCTTCCCCTCACTGCAGGACTTACACAGCAACCGCCTCACTCGGAAAGCCCTCTGCATGGCAGGTGATCCCACACACCCACTACACAGCTGCTTCAGACTGCTGCCATCAGGGAGGAGACTGAGGAGTCTCCAGGCTCGAACCAGCAGACTGAGAGACAGCTCTGTTCATCAGGCAGTCAGGATGCTAAACACTCTGCCTGCTCTGCCCCCCCTCCCATTTGAACTGCCTTAACACTAAAACTTTCTCACACATTACAACACAAAGATTTTAACACTGGACTCTGTGTCATCAAACGGGTTATTCACTAAACTCTCGGTCATGTGCTCATTCAGTTTGCACTACTTCTCATATTTGCACTAATGTCTGTATTACATCACTGCCTATAGTCATAATACTGTTTACATTCTCTGTTTACATACTACTGTTTACATTCAATGTTTACATTTATTAATACTGTTTACATTTATTACTACTGCTTACATTTATTACTACTGTTTACATTTACACTACTTTAATATCCACACCACTGCTGATACATATACAGTATTCTCTGACCAGCCTTATTTAAGGATGCCCAATGTGCCTTACTGCATATGCCACTTTTGCCTCTATAACAACATCAACTACTACCTCATACATATACTGTGTACATTAACTCATATGCTGCTTTGCCACTTTGCAAATGTCAATGCTAGAACCTTTAGTTTATTTTATAGTTATACTTTTTATACTTTTTTATACTAGTATGCAAAAACTCAGGACAGTATTATGTTCATTAAATGTTTAGTGTTTTAGTTTTAGAGTTGGTGTAAATTTTCATACTCTTATACCACTATGCAAAAACTCAGGACAGTGTTACAGTTTTACTATTTTATGCTTATGTCTATTATTATATGTTTCAGTGTTTCAATGTTTAGATGTTTACTGTTGCACCGAGGGACTGAGAGAAACGCAATTTCGGTCCTGTGTATGTCCTGTACATATTGCAGTTCTGACAATAAAGTTGACTTTGACTTTAGTTATTTGAGTGATAGGAAACAGTTTGTGCAAATGGATGAGGTGAAATCTGAGCTCAGCACTATAATATGTGGAGTTCCTCAGGGATCGATACTAGGACCAAAACTATTTATATTATATATAAATGATTTGGTACAGGTATCAGGACTCCTCAAGTCCATTCTTTTTGCTGATGACACCACTTTTTTTGGTTGTGGTAACAATATTGAACAAACTTTAAAATTAATGATGACAGAACTTGCAAAAATTCAGAATTGGTTTTATAGTTAATAAATTAACATTGAATTTGGATAAAACAAGTTACATGATCTTTAGTAATAAAAATACATCAATTGATGTTCCATTTTTAATTGATGGATCTGAGATTCTGAGAGTTTCTGAAGCGAAGTTCTTGGACATCATCATTGATGAAAAATTGTCTTGGAAACTACATGTAAGTTCAGTTAAAGCAAAATTATCAAGGTCTATTGCGATATTTTACAGAGTTAAGGATTTACTAAATGATAAGGCACTTTATTTGTTGTACAATACATTATTTGTGCCACACTTAATTTATGGTATTAGCGTTTGGGGTACGGCGTGTAAATCAATTACAATGCCAATTTTTAAATTGCAGAAAAGAGCTATTAGAATTATCACCAGAAAGAATTCCCATCATCCTTCAAGCATTTTGTTTTATCAAGTCAGAGTCAGAGAGAGAGTCAGAGAGTCTTTATTGTCATTTGCACCGCATGTAGTACATGTGATGAAAACGAAATTATGTACACGGGGTCCCAGTTACATCCAACAACAACTACAAGAGAAACAACAAATGCAAGAGAAAAACAGTAATAACATTCTAGGATTAACTAAGAGAAGCATCAGCTAGTAATACTCTAAGCCCTAATGTAGTAGAAAAACATCGTTATAAACAGCAGCACGAACATGAGTCATTATGAGCAGATGGTCACAGGTGAAACGCAGCAACAAGAAACAGATCAGCATCAACATGATGTGATATTTTGCAGTGTTTATTCTTGTTATTTATTTATTCATGAGTCTGACAGCCTCAGGGTAGAAGCTGTTCCTCAGTCTAGTGGTTCTACATTTGATGCTCCTCAACCTCCGTCCTGAGGGGAGTGGGGCAAAGAGCGAGTGTGCTGGGTGAGTGAGATCCTTCATGATGCAGGTGGCTCTTTTCCTGCACCTGGAGGTGTAAACGTCCGCGATGGTGGGGAGTCTGACTCCAACAGACTTCTGTGCAGCCTTCACCACTCTCTGTAGAGCTTTCCTCTCTTCAACTGTGCAGCCTCCATGCCACACATTGATGCTGGAGCACAGGACGCTCTCCACTGCACACCTGTAGAACGAGGTGAGAACTGGGCTGCTCAGACCAGCACGTCTCAGCCGTCTGAGGAAGTAGAGTCTCTGATGACCTTTCTTGATCAGGCTGGTGGTGTTGTTGCTCCAGCTGAGGTTATCATTCAAGTGTACACCCAAGTATTTGTAGCTGGAGACCACTTCCACTGCAGACCCACCCATTTTCAGTGGGGCGTGGGTGTGTTTGTTCCTCCTGAAGTCCACAATCATCTCCTTTGTCTTCTTCACATTCATGTGAAGGTTATTCTCTTTGCACCAGCTCTCCAGGTGCTCCACCTCCTGTCTGTAGCTGGACTCATCATTGTTTGTGATGCAGCCCACCACAGCTGTATCATCTGCAAACTTAACAATATGACAGCCTGGAAGTGTGGCTGTACAATCATATGTGAGCAGAGTGAACAGAAGGGGGCTCAGCACACATCCTTGGGGAGAGCCAGTGCTGAGGGTTATGGTGGAGGAGGAGAAGTTGTGGATCTTCACGGACTGTGGTCTGTTTGTTAAGAAGTCTAGTATCCAGTTACAAATAGAGGGGCTTAGTCCAAGTGTAGATAGTTTGTCTATCAGAGTTTGGGGGATCATGGTGTTGAAGGCAGATGTGAAGTCCACAAAGAGCAGGCGCACGTATGAGTCCTTCTGATCCAGGTGGGTGAGAGCAGTGTGGACCACGGAAGAAATGGCGTCCTCTGTTGATCGGTTCTCACGGTATGCGTATTGATGAGGGTCCACGTTGGTGTTCACGGTTTTCTTTATGTGGGACAATGAAACTGTTAAAATTTTATGATTTAATTGATTATAATATTTTGTTAATTTTGTATAAAGCTCAAACTAATGCACTTCCTTCTAATATTCAGAAATATTTTGTCAGAAGAACAAGTAATTATAATCTTAAGGGGACAAATGTATTTGTGAAGCCACCTTTTAGGACTAGTTCGAGGGGAAGATCTACCATAATTCAAGGAATAGGATTATGGAATAAATTGGAGTCTGATATTAAAGTGGTCAGATCAATGGTTGCATTCAAAAGAATGATTAAGTTTAAACGGTTAAAAACATATATTTAAATGAGTTGAAATTTGGAAGTTTGTGTATGATACCGAGGGTAGTAATTAATAATTAAGTTGTTCACTATTTTGGAAATTATGAGTTGGTTGTATCAAGTGTTTATTTTTGGAGGTTAAAATTAAGTTGATTATTAACTTTGTAATCAAAGGAGTTGTCTGTATGAATTGTTTATTGGAGTAAAAGGGGCAGAAAAAATAAGATTTTTTCTTCTTCTGCCGCCTTTCATTTTATTTTATTTTTTCTCTCTTATTGTATTGTATTGTTTTGTAGCTTTAATCATAAAATTAATGAATAAATAAATCAAATCAAATCAAAATCAATTTTTCATCCGATCACGCTCATTCACTGATATTCAGTCCCACAATAAATTCATTACTTCTGTAATAGAATAATGATGCGTAGTAAGGTATTTAAACACTTACTGAGCCACCATTATTGGAGATGCGCAGTTTATGAGCAGAGTTTAACTGCACAAACTGCCACCAATGTGCGAGTTCTTCCTTTTTCCGATACTAAATTGTTTTTACTGTGATTAGCCAGAAATGTAATTTCACAAGAGACTCAACTTATGTTGGTCTACCAAAAAAATAGACCTTTTATTGAAACTATCACAAAAATTACATTAAACATTTGTATCGATATTAGCTCTGATTTAATAACTACGTTGACAAGAATTCAAATTAAAACAAACAGACAGTTGGACCTTTCTGTTGGCACATTACTTAAAGTTTACCATGATGAAAACAAACATAAGGAGGAGTTTAAGGAGGAAAGATAAAAGATTGAAATGAAATGGTTGAATCTTATCTTGAGATGTTAACCAGAGATAGCACCCTCTGCTCGGTTTCGGCTGGACGTCCGTCCCGTGATGAAACACTTTTACCTTCGTGAAGATGATCCTGTCTCGACTCCGGTAAATTAGTCAAGCCAGACGTGCATGCTGCTGCGTTTTACAGGCGACCACTTTCATCTTGCCACGGTCTCGAGACCGTCTGCGTCGGCCTCCCAGAGTAATGCCCAGCTCTGGTTTTGTTCAAGATAACTTCAGAAAGAGTGTCACCGCTTGGAGCTGTGACACTCGACGGGGTTCACAGCTGACGTGCTGTTTGAACCTTTGCTGAAGACGTGGGTTGAGTTGGCACAATGACCGGGCGTCTCCAGCTTTCTCCAGGAGAGAGCAGGTTGTCAGTTCGTTCTCCTCCAAACACCAACTTCCAAAAGCAGGAAGTGCCCATTATATGGGAGGCGGGATCTGACCCACCTCCTTAATAACTGTTGGCTGGTTTTAACAAAATAAAAGATGGAAGTTTAATTCCATAGGCAGAAAGACTCTTGACGGACAACAGGAAAACTGTTTACATAAACGACCAGGTGGACTGTCCTGTTGAGTCTAGCTTGAAGACAAAACAAGAGAAGGAAGAGAACAGCTCTTACCCTGACTTCTGCCTTAGCGACAGAGTCTGCTTGCTTTTGCAGAAATAAAACCAGCAGAAGGTCACAGTCATGCAAGTAACAGATCATCATTAAAAATGACAAAAATATACTGTAGATCAATTCTGAATTAACACACATTAAAGAGAAAGTTCAATCTGATTAATTAGTGTCCATTAATTCATAATAATTGTTAACCAAAATAGTGTTTACTCGTCTCCTTGAAGGCTTCAAGAAGGTGTAACACTGAGAGTTCCAAAGAGATGCAGAGAGGTGTACTTGAAGGTCAAGCCTAAAATTACAGAGGTTAGGTGTATCACTACAGTCCCCCTTTTTGGAAGTCATCGCCTGTCCTTGGAGATGAGTTCCAACACGAAAGGATACCACCGAATGTCTCTGACCTCTATGTAATCCAGCAAGTGGAAAAAAAAATCAAAAAAAGTTCAAAATTATACTCCCATAATGTTTTTGGAAATTCCATACTGTTCGTAGGTAATCCCTTTGCGGTAAGCTTTCAATCCTTTGGAAAACATAGTCTGTTAACCCATGGAAAACTGAGTCTGTGATCCCTTGGAAACAAAGTCTTATAATCCACAACGGTAAATCCACAACGATGGGGGTTATTGATTTCATCAGCAAGAATGGATTTTAATCAGCATGTAGAGGGGATCCCTCGATTGAAGCAGAGGAGGCGGGCCTTGGATGAAGGTTGAAGACCAACGTTGGATCAGCAGGTCCCCACATCGAAGGTTGCAGGCTGGATGGCTTCCAGTCGGTGCCACCCTGGTTCAATGTGTCATGCAATTATGTGGTTTTAGGTGGGCTTATGATTGGGATTCTACATTAAGCCTTACCTATATGCACCTGGTATGTAAGCTATCATGGATTAGATCAGCTACAATTACCAATTAAGGGGTGGATCAATGCTGTAAAAATCAGAAATAGGGATCTATACCTATAGAAATGTGGAGGGCTTCTGTAACGAAGGCCTCTTCATTCAAACTATTCCTCCATTCATTATTTAGTTTAGGTTAAACTAAAATAAAAAATGAAATCTAGTTTGGTCTAAATGTCTGTTGTCTTTTAGACGAACGACGCAAGATTTGGTAATCCCTAAAAATTTTGAAGTCTATGGCGAGACTCATCAAAATGAATAGATCTAGAATAGAAACGATCGAATCGGTTCTACCTAAATGATTGGGAGATCAGTGTAGATTATAGTACCTTAAGTAGTATTAATCTACTATGACTCATCAAAGATTGAGATCTTTAACAAAATGAACAGCATGTTGGCATAGTTAAAATCCATTTAAGTCTTCAACTAATCAACAATCAAAACCTCTTTTGGCTGGGAGTGTTCAGAAAACAATAACAACTTCAATAACACAAAAGTAGCAATTAAGCAACTAAAAACAACGTTTCACTACGTCAAACTCACTCTGGTCGTCAGATTCCAACGTGTCACACACAAGAAAAACAGTTCTTAGCTTTATAACCGATGTCAATTAAATCCTGCAGATTTAAACGGTTGTTAAGGTTAGTTTTTGTTGTGGGTTTTATGCTTAGCGTTTCTAAGTTCTAGTTGGAACGGTTTCTTTTCGCAACTAGTATAGTTTAAACTGTTTAGTTTATTTACTATCCTGTGCTTGGACGACCTTCTTTTCCCATGAAGTCTTTGAGTTTGCGAGATCTTTGTCGTTTGTGGGGTTATTGAAATCTTTGTCCTTGACATGGGCATGGCCTAACATCACCCCCCTGTGGTCATGAGGGACCACGCGCACGGGTGTGGACGTCCGTCCATGGGCACGAGTTAGGATGCCATTGTTTAGTTTAAGCTGTTCGCGCAGTTTATGGGGAACCTTGTACAGGAACCTTATAGGTCTCGGCCAACGTACCTCTGTACGTTTACCTCTTTCTGCGTAATGCAGGTGTGTCACAACTGTCGGCGCCGTCGCAGGCGTGTCTCTGTCGTTGTGATGTATGTCTTCCCACTTCATGAATGAAGAGGTGCTCTTTGAGTCTGTAAGAACTATGTCATCGCTGAGTAGTTCCAGATTCAAATGCTCTTGAACCAAGGTTTCATCAAAAGCTTCTCTGATAACTGAATTACCTGTCCCAGAGGACAGTACAGCATCTGTGGTGCGGGATCCTTGGACCTCCACACCTTCCTCTACCTGTGGTAGGAAGTGAGAGTTTGCCCCCCTTTTGTTCGAGGAGGGGTCCTCAAAATCTGTAACAATGGAGTCCAAGTGACTGTCAGCGTGTTGTAAACTGTCACTTTCAGGACTCGGATGTCCTTGAACCAAGAATTCACTGAAATCTTGGCTGTATGCCGAATTACCTGTCCCACAGGACAGTACAGCGCCATCGGTGTGGGACCCTTGGATCACCCCACCCTCTTCTACCTGTGGTAGGAAGTGGTCAGGGAGTGCTGAAGGTGTCAGCTCGCAGAGGAGGTCCTCGTGATGGGCCAGAGTCTGGTCCAATTGTTGAGTCTCCTCTGTCTCACCTGTATATGAAGGTTCACTTACCGGGTTTGTGGTCTCGGTTGGGGAATCCCATGTGACCTCAGCAGTACCTGTTGTTAGACAGTCAGTATCCTGACCCTGGGGAGGTACCTCGATTGGCAGTGGACTGCTCACTGTGGCCCACATTGTCTGACTGCCATAATCTATAATCGCTTCAAAGCGACTTATAAAATCTTGGCCGACCAGAAATGGGATGGTTGAATCTTATCTTGAGATGTTTAACCAGAGATAGCACCCTCTGCTCGGTTTCGGCTGGACGTCCGTCCCGTGATGAAACGGCTTTTACCTTCGTGAAGATGATCCTGTCTCGACTCCGGTAAATTAGTCAAGCCAGACGTGCATGCTGCTGCGTTTTACAGGCGACCACTTTCATCTTGCCACGGTCTCGAGACCGTCTGCGTCGGCCTCCCAGAGTAATGCCCAGCTCTGGTTTTGTTCAAGATAACTTCAGAAAGAGTGTCACCGCTTGGAGCTGTGACACTCGAAGGGGTTCACAGCTGACGTGCTGTTTGAACCTTTGCTGAAGACGTGGGTCGAGTTGGCACAATGACCGGGCGTCTCCAGCTTTCTCCAGGGAAGAGAAACCAGTTGTGAGTTAGTTCTCTCCAAAAACTAACTTCCAAATAGGAAGTGCCCATTATATGGGAGGCGGGATCTGACCCACCTCCTAAATGACTACTGGCTGAACTAACAAAATAAAAGATGGAAGTTTAATTCCATAGGCAGAAAGACTCTTGACGGACAACAGGAAAACTGTTTACATAAACGACCAGGTGGACTGTCCTGTTGAGTCTAGCTTGAAGACAAAACAAGAGAAGGAAGAGAACAGCTCTTACCCTGACTTCTGCCTTAGCGACAGAGTCTGCTTGCTTTTGCAGAAATAAAACCAGCAGAAGGTCACAGTCATGCAAGTAACAGATCATCATTAAAAATGACAAAAATATACTGTAGATCAATTCTGAATTAACACACATTAAAGAGAAAGTTCAATCTGATTAATTAGTGTCCATTAATTCATAATAATTGTTAACCAAAATAGTGTTTACTCGTCTCCTTGAAGGCTTCAAGAAGGTGTAACACTGAGAGTTCCAAAGAGATGCAGAGAGGTGTACTTGAAGGTCAAGCCTAAAATACACGAGGTTAGGTGTATCACTACACTTCAATGTCATTACACTTTGTATCCAAGGAGCCAAAGTCCTCTTCATTCTTGCAAAACTCCCCAGCCTGCACACACTCCCACCCTCTGTCCACAATATTATACAAACAGGACTCCAAAAAAGTTGGGACACTAAACAAATTGTGAATAAAAACTGAAATGCAATGATGTGGAGATGGCAAATGTCAATATTTTATTTGTAATAGAACATAGATGACAGATCAAAAGTTTAATCTGAGTAAATGTAACATTTTAAAAGAAAAATATGTTGATTCAAAATTTCACAGTGTCAACAAATCCCCCCCAAAATGGGACAAGTAGCAATAAGTGGCTGGAAAAAGGAAATTGAACATATAATGAACAGCTGGAAGACCAATTAACACTAATTAGGTCAATTGACAACATGATTGGGTATAAAAAGAGCTTCTCAGAGTGTCAGTGTCTCTCAGAAGCCAAGATGGTAAGAGGATCACCAATTCCACCATTGTTGCGCAGAAAGATAGTGCAGCAATACCAGAATGGTGTTACCCAGCGTAAAATAGCAAAGACTTTTTTAAGTTATCGTCATCAACCGACAAAAGATTCAGAGAATCTGAAACAATCGCTGTACGTAAGGGTCAAGGCTGTAATACTCTACTGGATGCTCATGATCTCTGGGCCCTTAAACGTCAATGCACCTCAAACGGGAATACCACTGTCAAGGAAATAACCAAATGGGCTCAGGAATACTTCCAGAAAGCATTGTCAGTGAACACAATCCACCGTGCCATCCGCCGTTGCCAGCTGAAACTCTACAGTGCAAAGAGGAAGCCATTTCTAAGCAAGCTCCACAAGCTCAGACGTTTGCACTGGGCCAGGGGTCATTTAAAATGGAGTGTGGCAAAATGGAAGACTGTTCTGTGGTCAGATGAGTCACGATTTGAAGTTCTTTATGGAACACTGGGACGCCATGTCATCCGGACCAGAGAGGACAAGGATAGCCCAAGTTGTTATCAACGCTCCGTTCAGAAGCCTGCATCACTGATGGTATGGGGTTGCATGAGCGCTTGTGGCATGGGCAGCTTGCATGTCTGGAAAGGCACCATTAATGCAGAGAACTATGTTCAGGTTCTAGAACAACATATGCTCCCATCTAGACGTCATCTCTTTCAGGGAAGACCCTGCATTTTTCAACAAGATAATGCCAGACCACATTCTGCAGTAGCGGTGCAGGAAAAAATAAAAATTTTAAAGAATCTAGATTCTTAGTCCTGGCGATTCAGAATTGATTCTAAAAGCCCCAAAATAAAAAAAAAATTTACACTAAAACCCAAAAGATAAAGAAAATAAAACCATATCTCATAGTATATGAAAGAATACATAAAATGAAAAGTGGCAGAAAGAAGAAGAAATCTGACCCGAACCAGTGACCTCCAGGACCCGATAAGGATAAAGCGGGTAAAGATGATGGATAGATGGCTTTTGTTGAAAAGATTTACCAAACAAATCTTTTAAACAACATCCATCCATACACATTTGAAACATGGATGAATGCAATATGATTTTGAAGTCTATTTTATTTTGAGTTAAATGTTTATGCAATACAGAAGGCTGAAATCTTTGTTTACGTTTGTATTTTGAATTATTTGTGATGGACTGGAGACATGTCCAGGGTGTCCCCTGCCTCTCGCACAAGCCCCTTTCATAAGTCAGATCCGCGCAATTCCCGCACAGACTAGTCCGGCTTTAATCCACCTGGGGTCATTCATAAAACAAAGTTGATTCCGGCCACGGCCCGCCCTCAATGGAGCATTCACAAAACGATTTGCAGCGCGGGTTGAAAAGAGGCGTGGTGAAAATGTGCAGCTCAGAGGACGTGGTGCCTGCGTGTTTAAAGTGGGACCGCAGAGGTGTCTGTAAACAAACATGGTGACGCTTGCGAAGTTGTGCTTATCCGAATGCTTTTGTTTTTTTTTTGTGGGTTTTTTTTGCTCTCGCATCAATCCGCTCCAGAAGCGCCCATCCTTCACTGTGCCGGTAAGTCCCTTATTAATTTCCTCCTCTGCGCGCAGAGAAATGAGTACATGGGTCTCGGCATCACCCCAATTAGCCATTTCCGTGATGATCAATAAAAAAAGAAAAAGATTTGGCGAAGAATAGCGAGTGATGCGCAAGCAAAATACAAATGTCATGTTCTTGTTTACACATTTAAATAGAGCGCGACAGTGTGCGCCGGAAGAGTACGTGGGAGAGTACGTCATTATTCAAATCAGTTTGAAGCCGCAGCAGCCCGACACCTTTCACAAGTCGACAGATCCGGGTTTAACACTACCTCTGCTCGCGGATCAAAGGCGCATCAGAGGCGTGTAAAATTAACCCGGCAATGCGCGTTCATGTTTTTTATGAATGCTCGTTGGAGGACTGAACACGCATCAGAGCCGGACTGAAGCGTCTTATGAAAGGGGCTACAGTGACTGCTGGATATAGGCACCAGTGACCTCCGGGACCAGATTAAAGCTGCTGCATTCTATTCATATACCCATCTGCTCACAGTTCAGGCTGCTGTATTTATACTGTATTATTTGACATTATTAATGTTTGCTACAAGCATACATTATTGGTTTAAATAAATGTTTTATTTGTTTACATTATTGTTTAATCTTTTCATGATTTCAATCAAAAATCGTTTCAGAATCGAAAATTTATTCTGAATCGAAAATCGATCCTGGGATGAAAATAGTTTTAGAATTGATTTTTAAGTGAATCTGTGAATCAGAAATCGGTGAATCAGAAATCGGAATCGAAACGATTCTCCAGACACTGAGAGATTTGCACCCCTATTCTGCAGCAATCACAACATCATGGCTACGTAGGAGAAGGATCCGGGTACTGAAATGTCCAGCCTGCAGTCCAGATCTTTCACCTATAGAGAACATTTGGCGCATCATAAAGAGGAAGGTGCAACAAAGAAGGCCCAAGATGATTGAACAGTTAGAGGCCTGTATTAGACATGAATGGGAGAGCATTCCTATTTCTAAACTTGAGAAACTGGTCTCCTCTGTCCCCAGACGTCTGTTGAGTGTTGTAAGAAGAAGGGGGATGCCACACAGTGGTAAAAATGGACTTGTCCCAACTTTTTTGGGATTTGTTGACGCCATGAAATTTTGAAACAACATATTTTTGCTTTAAAATGATACATTCTCTCATTTTAAACTTTTGATCTGTGATTTGTGTTCTATTCTGAATAAAATATTAGATGTTGGCACCTCCACATAGGGGTGGGCGATATGGCTCAAAAATTATATTGTGATATTTCAGAGCATTATCACGATAACGATCAATTTCGTGATATAACCAAAAAAACAAACAAAACAAAAAATAAATTTATTTATTTGACAAAATTAACTCAACATGTTGCTTTGCAGTATTATGTATATAAAACAAAAAAACAACAAGGGGTAATTTTACTGAAATTACTTTATTTAGTAAAGTATTCTAGCCTGGCCCTCGCCTTCCTACGCAGCTCCGCTCAATTCTATTTTCCCTTCACTGCTCCGTCTGGGACTTCTCCCATAGAGAAGGATTTCGCCTGCAGATTTTTGACCGGACCAATCAGAGAACAGAAGGTGGAGTTTTTGGCCCCTAACCCACGCCCCCACCTGTCCCAGCGCGTAGCCAGCGAGCATCCGCATGTTCTCATTCAAAGTGATGCAAAGCGATGCAGGACTGTTTTATATGTGACACAAATGTATTAAATTCCCCTTCTTAATCCCTTATCTGGAGTTTTCTTTTTTTTTTTTTTGCCAAAAGTCAAGTGATCGCTCCCTCCTCCTCCTCCTCTCCCTCCGCTGAGTGCAATAAATGAGGAAATGACTGAGGTTGTCACGAGAGAATTAAACTCGGGTTTTACGTTGCTGCCCGAGTCCCTGCAGATTTTCTGGTCTTCTGGTGTGCTGGACCAGCGCTCCATGGTTTTATTTTATTTTTTAGAACGTTTTATTAACATATAAACACAGAATATGCAGCGGCAGCGAGAGGCGTGTTGAGGAGGCGCAGCAGGAGGTGGAGCTGATCTCAAGTTCAGCAGAGCACGGGAAACAGAGCCATATATGGCTCTGAGGGGGAGGGAGCAGAATGCTTTCCCTGTTCAAAATTTTTCTAAGATCCAATGGTTTTGTTCCTCAGCAGAGGCCACGCCTCCAGCAAGAATCGGTTCTGTATAACAGAAAGTCCAGACCCTAGTACGAAGCAAAGTGAAGGACAAGGGTCTGGTTTTAACCAGGCTAAAAGTATTCAGTCTCCCAAGTATAAAAATAAAAAAAATGATCTGTTATTTAGATTGAAAAAGTCTTATCTATTCATGCAGGAAATATTCATTTTTTTTAAAACTGATCTGTCTCTGCACACCCTGATGCATGCGCAATAATCTAGGTAGAAAAATCTAAAAAAGCTAAGTCTGGTCCTCTGGACATGTCTAGAGGACCAGACTTAGCTTTTTTAGATGATCTGTCTCTGATTACCTGACTCTTGGTCCGTGGAGCCGCTCGTGTTTGTAAAGACGGTTCAGCGAGGGAGACACACAGCACCGACTGCTCAGAGCGGGGAGAGGGAGGCATTTGAGCTCTCTCTACCTGGAGTTTAAGCAGGGGGACAGAAGCTGAGAGAGACGCGAGTTGTTTGTTTTTAGCATTTTAGCTAGCAAGTACAGTATTGCACGCAGACTGGTGGAGGGGAGGTGCGCAGTTCAGTTTGTTGGTTTGAAGCGCTCGTTTGTTAAGGGGGCGGGGCGCCATTATGTATTACGTCATGAAATTAGCATATCATGATATAACTTTTTTGCCCAGGCAAGCTTTTTATACCGGTAAAACCGGTAACGATATGATATGGCCCAGCTCTAACCTCCACATCATTGCATTCAGTTTTTATTCACAATTTGTTTAATGTCCCAACTTTTTTGGAATCCGGTTTGTAAATCACGTAGGCTGCATGGATGCATCCTGTCATCACTGCAAAACCACCAGAACTGAGTTTAACAAACTTCTGGAATTTCTCAACACCTGTGGCAAATAAGAGTTTATAATCTGTAGGACAAAACTTATGTTCTTGCAAATTAATTTTTTTCCTGAGGAATTACATAAGTTTTTATGACATTCTGTGTATGTATATATATATTAGGCATGTAACGATTGTAATGGGTTTACCGAACCGAAACGGTACAGCACGTTCGGTTCGGTCCACCTCCGTACCGTTTCGGTTATTTTTTCACTCATTAAATGTTTTTAATGGGAGAATATATGCGCGCGGAACTAAAAATACCTAGGCGTGTTTCAGCACGGCGCTATTATTTGTTGCATAACCCCCCTTGCAGCACAAGGAGGAGGAGTAGCAGTGTAGCATGCTAACTATGGCTACAAACAAGCCGGAGCTTGAAGACCCTCCCAGCTCGTTGCGCTCGCCTGTTTGGGAACATTTTGGCTTTCCTGTTAAAAGTCACGATGGGGAAAGACAAGTCGACAAATCCAAAGCTGTGTGTCGTCATTGTTTCACCGAGGTTGGATACGTAGCAGGCAACACGTCTAACTTATTAACGCATTTGAAACGACATCATCCAAATGTGAACGTCTCATCCACAAGGAAGAAAAGCAGCCTGGTTCAAACACCGATAACAGCAGCATTTAAACAGCCTTTATCAGGTCAGTCCGATCGCTTCAAATCAATAACACAAGCTGTTGGAGTGTTTATCGCGCTGGATCTACGTCCCTATTCTGTTGTTGAATGCACCGGCTTTAAACACATGATTAAAGTTCTTGAGCCCCGCTACAACATCCCATCACGTCAACACTTTAGCCAAAAAGTCGTGCCAGCGCTTTATGAAAAAGCTAAAAGTGAAATAGTCAACAAGCTATCGAGTGTGCCAGCTGTGTCTCTCACCACGGATGGATGGACGTCGCGTGCAACAGAGAGTTATTTAACTTTAACTGTACATTATATTACACCAGAGTGGGAGATGATGAGTCACGTTTTGCAAACGAGGGCTGTTTATGATCAGCACACTAGCACAAATCTTGCTGAGCACCTGAAGGAGGCGGTGCATGAATGGAAGCTGGAGAGACCTGAGACTACAATTCCTGTTACAACTGACAACGCAAAAAACATCACCAATGCTGTAAAAGAAGCAGGGCTGGGCCCTCAGATAGGCTGTTTTGCACATACCATTAACTTGGCTTCCCAAAAGGCAACAAACATTAATCAGGTGTCAAGATTATTGGGCAAAGTCAGGAAGGTTGTTGGATTTTTTCACAGAAGCACCACAGCTGCCCACATCCTGCAGTGTAAACAAGAAATGCTCAATATTCCAAAACATGCACTCATTCAAGATGTTCCCACCCGCTGGAACTCCAGTTATGACATGATTGAAAGATATCTGGAACAGCAAGCAGCCATATATTCTGCACTAACAGAAAAAACTCTCAAAAGCAAAGATGTTTACACCCTCAATGAAGAGGAGGTGGCAATGGCAGAGGAACTGATCGAGGTTCTTAAACCTCTAAAAACAATCACAACGCTGATGAGCACTGAAACAAGAGCTTCTGTGTCGATGATACTCCCCCTGAAAGCCACTGTTCTCCACTCCATGGGACCAAAACAAGAAGACAGTCCAGTTGTGAGAGAGGTGAAGGTTGCTGTCACACAAAACCTGGAGGACAGATACTCCATGGGCTATGACTTTTTGCATAAGTGCACAGCCCTGGACCCCAGATTTAAAGGCCTGCCACATATGGATGACGATGAGCGAGAGAGGATCTTCAACCACCTCATAACAGAAATGATGACCGTGCAAGAAGAGGTATGTTTATTGTATTATGATCTAATTAACTTTATACATTTAAAAATATAATCTTATTAATTTTTTTTTTACTCTTTGCAGTCTGCGGATGTCACCGAGATAGCAGCTGAGCCATCTACCTCTTCAGGGAAATCATCTCCCCCTCCAGCTAAGAAATCTGCAATGACTGAACTCTTTGGTGAACTTTTCCAGGGACAGGTGGAAAGTAGCAAGTCCCTTTTGGAGCAGGTCCAAGAAGAAGTTCGTGAGTACAGAGCTTCAGGGTCCCCTTCACTTGAAGCTGACCCTCTTCTTTGGTGGAAAGACAATGAGGCCAAATACAGACACACTGCAAAATTAGCAAAGCACTACCTCTCTATTCCTGCTACCTCTGTTGCTAGTGAGCGGGTTTTCTCCACCGCTGGAGACATTGTCACTGCAACCAGATCTCTGCTTTTGGCAGAAAATGTGGACAAGTTGATCTTTTTGGCCAAAAACTTAAAACTTGATTAGATAAAAAAAAAAAGGCTTTCAATACAGAAACAACTGGACTTTATTTGTAACAGAAGACGTTTCGCTTCTCATCCGAGGACCTTTCTCAGTTCTCCTCGAATGAGAAGCGAAACGTCTTCTGTTACAAATAAAGTCCAGTTGTTTCTGTTTTGAACGCCTTTTTTGATTCAACATGTCCTGGATGACTGTGAATCTTCACCAGCTTAAAACTTGATTAGTTAGATGATGATCGTAAAACGGTCTGTTGCTGCTTATTGTTCTGGTTCTGACTGTTATTGTAGTTAAGATTTTTATTAGTATAGTTTTATTTTTTGTAAAGAGTGACGTTTATTTAAAATATCACCCAAATGGGTCGCTTTTATTTATTTTTATACAAAGGTTGTTTTGTTTAAAATATCACCCAAATGGGTCGCGTGTTTAAAATATCACCCAAATGGGTCGCTTTTATTTATTTTTATACAAAGGTTGTTTTGTTTAAAATATCACCCAAATGGGTCGCGTGTTTAAAATATCACCCAAATGGGTCGCTTTTATTTATTTTTATACAAAGGTTGTTTTGTTTAAAATATCCCCCAGATGGGTCGCTTTTATTTATTTTTATACAAAGGTTGTTTTGTTTAAAATATCACCCAAATGGGTCGTGTGTTTAAAATATCACCCAAATGGGTCGCTTTTATTTATTTTTATACAAAGGTTGTTTTGTTTAAAATATCACCCAAATGGGTCGCGTGTTTACAATATCACCCAAATGGGTCGCTTTTATTTATTTGCATACAAAGGTTTTGTTTAAAATATCACCCAAATGGGTCGCTTTTATTTGTATACAAAGGTTTTGTTTAAAATATCACCCAAATGGATCGCTTTTATTTATTTGTATACAAATGTTATGTTGTTTACTTGGCTTCTTTTTAAAATAAATATTTTTTAAATCTTTATTTTTGCCTTTTTTGTACCGAAAATATACCGAAAATAAACCGAACCGAGCCCTCCTTGTAACTGAACCGAACCGAAAAGTGATTTTAGCGTACCGTTACACCCCCTAGTAAATACAAATTAATGCGAGCCAGAAGTGTTTCCATCAACTGGCTTGAATCGCATCTACCGGGCCACGCACAGCGTCATTACGTCAGACGTCAGCGTCATTACGTCAGACGTCAGCGTTACGCATGTCTACAGTAAACAGGAAGTAGCGGTTGAAAACAGAACCCGACCACACATCTCGGCAAAATGGAGAGAATATTTCAGGTATGTGTTGCTATCGGGCAAGTTGTATTTATTCTGTCATGCCAACTAGTTTTAGCGATGTTACATGTTGTCCGGAGCGGAAACAGCTGATCAGTCACATGACGTGAATGTTCGCTACGGCAGAACTGAGTTGGCAAATCTGTTTCCATCTGTCGTTTTGCGCATCAGCTCTCTTTCAAAACCCCCAAAAACCACCTCAAGCGAGCGTATCAACTTTTGAGCGAATTAGAGGAAGTTAACTCGAATTTTGCCGTTTCCATTCAGCTTTTCTGATGCGATACTTCAAAATGCGCATCTAGAAACCTTGATGGAAACACGGCTATTGTTGCAGAAATCATCTTCAGATCTCCCCCTCCCTCCACACAGCCCCAATTGTCCATCATCAGCATCTCTTCACACAATTTTTCATCTGATCACGCTCATTCACTTCAGTCCCACAATAAATTCATTACTTTTTTCATTCATTCAACCTTTATTTAGTCAGGTAAATCTTTTGAACCTCATGGGCTCATTTACGAAAGCGACCTGCTAAAATTACTTCAATGTCATTACACTTTGTATCCAAGGAGCCACAGTCCTCATCATTCTTGTAAAACTCCCCAGCCTGCACACACTCCCACCCTCTGTCCACAGAATTATAATTCATGTAGGCTGCATGGATGCATCCTGTCATCACTGCAAAACCACCAGAACTGAGTTGAACAAACTTCTGGAATTTATCAACACCTGTGGCAAATAACAGTTTATAATCTGAAGGACAAAACTTATGTTCTTGCAAATTATTTTTTTCCTGAGGAATTACATAAGTTTTTATGACATTCTGTGTACCGGTATGTATATATACTGTATATCACAGTAAAACCACTTAAAATATTATTTTGAATGAAACTTGTTGATGACATCATGAGTTTTTGTTTGTTGTTAGAGCATTTTAATAAGTGGACAGCATTGAAGTGACTGTTCTGATGATATGTCAAGAAATAAACTACAGTACCAGTAATATACCAGAAATTTTCTATTTCTGAATTCCTGGATATGTTGGTGTTGCAGATTGTATTTTCTAGTTGAAATTGAACGCATTGTGATGCTGTAACAAGCTGTGAAGAAGAGCAAGATTTTTTTTAAAAATCTGAATCGTATGTAGTGGACCAGACCCTGGTCACTGAGAACTGTAGTGGACACACTTTATCACTGAATCTCTCAGTGAAACACCTTTTTCTCTGTAAACCCGCAGTGAAAGACAACAGTTTATTCCATTAATTTGAATCAAGACACAAATTAAATCAGAAGAGACTTCTTTAAATTTGTTCTAATTAAAATAGTGCATTTTCTAGTTGAAACTGAACGCATCGTGATGCTGTAACAAGCTGTGAAGAAGAGCAAGATTTTTAAAAATCTGAATGGTGGACAGCTTGACTGCAGGATCCAAACAGTTCCTAACACAGCTTAGCTCCACACTTCACTTTAGACTGCAGTAAATAAATACATACCTGTGTAACCCTGATGTTTGGTTTGATACCAGTGAACTGATGAATCGCTCACCCAGGAACTCTTCTCAGCTTCACAACATTTATTAACATGAACTTCATCTGTAACAGAAAAAAAAAACATGTGGTTGGTGGTGGTCTGACATGTAGCTCCTGCCCCAACTCTGAGAACGTCAGGCAGTAAAAAATGTTGTCAAGTCAGTCTCCACTTCCAAAATGATGGTTTTGTTGTGCACACAAACACTATGAATTATGGTAACCTTTGTGAGTTTTCAAAATAAAAGCTGTTAATGACGTCATACTTGCTGTTGTTACAAAATTATTTGTGGATGATTTATATATTATTATTTATTATATGAGAACTGTTACCATCAGGGAAAAGGTACAGATCAATCAAGACAAGAACAAACAGATTTAAATATAGTTTTTATCTGTCCACCGTTACTGAACTTAACAAAATCTGTAATAAAAACTGAATAAGGGACAACTGGTGTAATATCAATCTGCTTGTGTTGCACATTTGGAGTGTTTCAAACCTGTTATTAACTTTAATACAGTTTATATTTTTATATTGTTTTATATTTTACTGTTTTTACTTTTGTTCTGGGAAGCAAACCCAGATTTCACTGTATTCATGTGCAATGATAATAAAGGTCTCTTCTATTCTATTTTGCAGCAGGTTTTGAATTGTCTTCTGCTGAACTTGATCCACCACAAAGACTGTGTGGTTCACAGAGTTTCTGCACAAATCAAAATATTAAACTTTAAATTAAAATGTTCTCAGAGAACAATAAGTATAATTTTTATGCACACTAACCAGAAACCTCCAGTGATTTTGGTTGACATGGACAAATAACACAAAGCTCTTGTAATTCTCAAAATTTACCAGTAAAAAAGAAACGCTGGATGTTAAAATGCTACAAATGTCATTTCTGAAATTAATGTACAATTTTAACTGTTATTTTCCCAAAAATGATAGTTACTTAAAGCATTACTGGTAAACATATACGAGTTACCTAAAGCATTACTGGTAAACATATACGAGTTACTTAAAGCATTACTGGTAAACATATACGTTTATTATTTTAAATTAAACATTCCTGTTTTTACTTGAACTATGTTGCATTTCAATGAGACAAACTTTCTGCACAGTAATGTTGTGATTTGTGGTAAAGTAGTACTTACCCTCACTGTTTCTACAACATCCTAAAAAACGAGCAATAAACACAGCAACTTAGGAAAAATTACATGGAAAATGTCCAACTTTGGAGGGCCTTTATTTTGAAATTCCAAATGAGATCTTGGTGACATTTGGTGAGCAACATCTGGAGATGTTCTACAGTCATCCTGAAGTGAGACTGGTCCCTGGAAACTAAGAGTTTGTTTTAATATTAATGGAAACTTCAGGGAAAACAATTTAACATTCTCACATAATGAACATACAAATAACCACAAAACAGAGACAAAAGTTAAATATTATGGATCCATATTCACAGGAGGACATTAAAAATCATTTCTGAACATAGACCAGCAAGAATGACTTCAATCATCTAGAGTCAAAACATGAAAAACACATTGAAGTTTTTTATTTATTTAACTTAGCAACACAAAAAGTTCTCTACTCTTTGGATATGGGGGCGACATTCAAACTTTTAGTGGAAACAGCTGAGCAGGAATGTTGGTCCCATTACAGCTTCCAGTGCTAACATGTGTTTTATGTACAGAGATAGTACCAACAGGAGACACACATCAGCTTTTATTTTGAAAAAACCTCGCAAGCGTGACTACCTGGTGGCAGTGTTGCCAGGTGTACGATAATTATCGTATTTGTACGACCATTTTGCCCTCTGTACGATCAATAATCCCAAAAAAGGCCAAAAATACGATAATTTGACCGTTCCTTGAATGTGTAGTTGTAATCGGTTGTCATCAGCCAGTCGCAACTGTCTGTCGGAGTTTTTTTGTGAACCCTGAAGGCATCTGGAAATTTCAGCCAATCGTGCTTTTCTAAATGTGACTGAATTAAAACCCTTGTGTTGTCCTATGGGTCAAAAGTGACCCGCTACCATGTTTAGCTATAGAAAAAA
>JBBPBX010004818.1:27809-48881 GCA_038048925.1 Garcialebias charrua
TGATATAACGTCAGCTAAGAAATGTTTTTTTTTCAGCAAAGAAATAATAGTTTTTTACCTTGTTTTCATGAAAATTCCTTCGTGGCGGCAGCCATTTTAACTGACGACGTCAGTCGACGTCGTTCAAAACTCCGCCTTCTGTTCTCTGATTGGTCCGGTAATCCGCCTTCTGTTCTCTGATTGGTCCGGTCAAAAATCGACCGGAGAAATCGTTGTCTATGGGAGAAATGCCAGACCCTAGTACAAAGCGAAGTGAAGGACAAGGGTCTGGTTTTAACCAGGCTACAATTTCCCAAGTTTGTAGGTTTTAGAGTCGTGTGCAGCTCCTCTGCTTGGACTCAGTCAGTCATGAACACATCTTTACCAACTAGCTCCACTTGTCTTAACTATTGGTAAATAAGCCATTACGGGTATTCATTAAGGTGCCAACATGTTTGCTCATTGGGTGTTTTTGTTTGTTTTATTCAGCTCTGTTGATTCATCAGGACTTTGTTTCATTTGACAAACTTACCTTTTTGTCTCCCTTCAGGCTTGGCCAGGTGTTCGGCTACACAAGACATCAGTCAGCACTGCAATGACCCATGTCTGTCACAAGACTACACTGTTACAGCAGAGAAGACGACGGTTACCACAGTTTCCTCCTCAAAAAGAGACACGCCCTTTTCACTGGAGTGGAGCACACTTAGGAAGAAAACAGAGGACTCTGTGAGTTCAATCCAAGTTTGCTTCTCTTTACAAGAGAAGGAAACGTATGTGACTTGTTAACCTAATAACTCCCCAATGATTCTGTTTGAACCCTTTAAGACTTTTTGTAAAATAAATTACAACCTCTAAATTAATCCATGACATTGTGTTAATGCCCTCGGTTATTGTTTTTATTACTCCCTTTGTTTTGTAACGTTTGTAATTTCTAGAAAGCTGATTTTCACGGACTACCCCCCACTCCTCAAGTCCATGTAAGTGTGAAATCTAACAGCATGCAACCTCTAACAAATACAACAAAAAATTCCGTTAAAATCAGATGTTTACATGCACTGTGTAAAAAAGACACAACCCCTTTGTCTCACTGTCTGACAATAGATCAGACTAAACTGTTTTGGGTTAGTTATGGTTCCTAAAATTATTTATATTTGTTAAATAGTGAAATTTAAATAGTGAATTTTCAGATACATTTTATTTAAAGTTCTTCAAATTCTCAAGTTTCCATCATGTCTTTAGTATTTAGTATTAGTGGATTCAAACTGTCTGAACTGGATCAAGTGTTGTGGGTTTCCTTCCACAAGTTTCTCTCTACAAGTTTCTGTCATTTGGTCCCGTTCCTCCTGACAGAACTGCTGGACCTGAGTCAGGTTTGTGGGTCTCCTTGTTCACACACCTCATCAGGTTTGTCCACAAATCTTCTGTAGGACTGACATCAGATCTTTGTCATGTCCGCTCCTAAACTCTGACTTTGTTGTCCTTAAACCACTTTGTAACTAATGTGGCCGCATGTTTTGGGTCTTTGTCCATTTGAAGACCCGTTTGTGTCCAAGTCTAACTTCCTGACTGATGTCTTGAGGTTTTGCTTCAATCCAATAATGATTAGTCAGGTCATCTGAGCAGTTTCTTTTTCGTGGAAAGACATTTCGCCCTCTATTCAGAGGGCTTCATCAGTGTGAGGGGTCCCAAGAAACCATCTTATCACCAGCAAATCGGTTGGTCCACTAAGGAGTGTACTGCTTAGCAGGGAAAACAGTTTACTTGGGACTTCTCAGACTGATGAAGCCCTCTGGATAGAGGGCGAAATGTCTTTCCACAAAAAAGAAACCGTCCAGATGACCTGACTGACCATTATTGGATTTTGTCCCTGGATGATTGAGCATGAACTGTGATGTTTTGCTTCAATATTTCCACATGATGTCCTAAATTGATGTCTTAAATCATGTCCTGATAGGGCAAGATGTGACCAGACCTTTTTTGTAATGCCACTATCCATCCTCTTGGCCTTTTCCCTTTCTCTATCTAAAAAGTATTCTGATAAAGAACAAGAGGCCACACTCTTATAGCAGCAGCAATGTGCACTCTGCCCATCTTTCAGATGACTGTATGAACATAATCTCACTGTTTCCTGGACCCGGTACAATGATAATAAAGCTTATTCTGATTCTGATGATGTTCTCTCCTCATGATGACATCTATTTGATGAAGAGCACCAGTTCCTCCTGCAGTAAAACACCCACAGCACGATGCAGCCACCCCCATACTTCATAGATGAGATGCTTCAAGCATCAGTCAAATGTAACGATAATCATTGTGGCTAAACAGTTGGTCCTTCATGTCAAATGCACATTTTGGACCAACAAGTTCATCTATAAAACACAAAACTCGTCTCCTCCATATGATGGTGGGACGTTCTCATGCTGTTTAGACTTGTGGATAAATGTTTGAACAGATGAACCTTCACACATCTGGAAACTGTACTCAAGAATGAAGCAGAGTTGTGGAGCTCGATGATTCTCTTCCTGATATCTCGGCTGAGTTCTTCAGATTTTCCTGTGATGCCTCACAAAGAAGCAGAGTGTTTGAGGTGTGTTTGAAAATGCATCCACAGGTGGGACTCCAATTAACTCCAACATTGTCAACCAGCTATTCAAAGACTTTTGCCTGATTCCCTATTTGTTTTAAGACATATTGGTGTAAGTAAACTTTTGACTTTGAGGAAAGTAATAAAATAAATCTCTAATTTTTCATGAATTTAACAAAAGAAATAACTTTGTGCATCCTAACTGGCCTAAAACAGGAAAAGTTTAGTCTGATTTAATGTCAGACAGTGAGATAGCTGTGGCTATGTGGTTAGAGCGATCATCCTCCAATGGGAGAGCTGGGGGTTTGATTCCACCACCAGTCACATGTTGAAGTGTCCCTGGGCAAGACACTGAATTCCTCATTGCCTCTGATGTGTGTCCCATCAGTGTATAACTGTGATAAAGCTTTGATTATTCTTTGTACAGATCTAGTAGAGTGCTGTATGAATGGGTAAATGAGACACAGATTGTGTTGTAAAGAGCGTTGAGTGTCTTGATAAGGTAGAAAGGTGCTGTATAAGTACAGTCCATTTACCATTCTGTCTCTATAAAGTGTGTATTTAAACATCTGTTTTCACCTGCACCTTCATCTCTAATGTGAAAGGTTTAATTGCTTACACTGATTTGCCTTCTGTTGTTCTTCCCTGCTTAAATAAGTTTACTTTCTGTTATTTGGAAATTCAACACTCAGTTTCTGCATTATGAGGTCACCAAGGTTGGATGCAAGAAAGAAAAAATGGTGATGTTTCTGGCACTGGTGCCAGTTGGCAGTTGAAACCACTTTAATACAGACTGATCCTTTACTCTGCTGCCTTTCCAGATGGGAGCGTGCTTCTCCAAAGTCTTCAATGGCTGCCCTCTTAAAATCCACTGTGCCGTCACCTGGATTTTACCCAAAACGAAAGGTAAGTGAGTGGTGTTTTATTAACCTGAACATGGTTGTGCTGTTTATTTTATTTCAAAGCAGAAAACCGACAATATAAACACATCTTACGGTAAAAATTTCAAGGTGAAATAATTCTTTGAATAATTAAAATATATGTATATTTAGTTTTATGTTACAAGAAGAAAACTTGCTCTGCTCTTTAACAAAGATTTTCCCTTTTTAGATCAATATCTTATTCTTGGAGCCGACGAGGGCATCTACACACTGAACCTTAATGAGCTTCACGAAGACACACTGGAAAAGGTTTCATGTATTAGAGTTTTGAAGACCCACTGGTCCTGTTCACACAGTTGTCAGCTCTGATTGAGAACGTTTAAACCAGAATCCAAAACAATGTTGTGATTAGATGTCAATGACCCGCTCTGTGTGCAGATACCCACACAGCTACGTCACACCTGTATCAGACAGGTACTAACTGAATGAAGTTATTAAACTTAGTGTGTGCCCCTCTTCAAATGCAGAAGTTCAATCAGTTTGCTGCTCTTGAGCACAATGCCAAGGCAGAAAGACATCAGCAATAACCGTAAAGGGATCCCCGACTTACTGGAACAATGGACCATATTTGATGACAATTAAGTTTAGCTATAAAATTATACAGTAAAGATATTGTAGGCTGTTCAGTTTAAAAAATGAAATAAAAAGGTTTTGTCACACACATTGACATTTACAGTGCTTTCTGGGTAAATGATGTAGATTTGTTGCTCTGGTGTGAGCGCCATTCAGCTGGAACATTAATTTAGGAAAATGTGATTTTCAGTCTTAAATTGAATTGAGCACGTTGACAGAGAAAACACAGAAATATCTGAAATTAGGAAGACTGAAAGAGGAGAGTCGGACAGAAGAACAGCAGTTTTTTGCAGCTTATGAAAGAGCTTCTGTTGCAAAGAGCTCTGTTCCCTTTCGGTCAGTACCGGTACACTCTGTACAACACAGCAGTAGTATGGGGATTGCGCCCTCGCGAGACCAACCTGAAGAAGTTTCTTTCAACACGCTGTCAAGGCAAATGAGACTGCTGCATACTCAGGAGGCCCTGCCATCCTGACCTATAAATATGCAGCGTGGTCTCATTTCCCTAACCTTTTTGCACTTCACCTTGCTTTAACCTGATTGCAGTGTATGTGACTCAACTGTCCGATCAGAGGTGAGCTCGCTCCCTATCTAGGGCGTCACTACAAGGTTTTGATCTTGCTTACTGCTTGTTTAGCCTGCTAACTAGCATTCACCCGTTTAGCCCAGCTAACGGCCAATTTTCTACTTGCTGTTTTTCTAGCCTGTTTAGCTTGCTAACTGGTCTAGGTCGCTACCTCCCTGTTTAGCCTTGCTAACAAGGAAACACATAGAACAGCACAGCTAACTTTCTGCCTGTTTAGCTTGCTAACGGGTAAAATTTACTCTCTTTTTCTGTCGCTAACATGGCACAGGAGAAGAGCAAGAAAAAGCTCAAAGCCTCTAGCAAAGCTAGCAAGGCAGGAAGCCCATGTTCACGTCCATGTTCAAGCGCATGTGGATTTTTCCTTTCGGAAGCGGACACCCACGAAGCTTGCCCAGTGTGTCTCAGCATGTTGCATGCTAAGGCTGCCCTTGCTAACCTGGAGTCATGTACACATTGTAGCCGACTCCGAAAATCGACCCTGGAGAAGCGTGTGGGATTTCTGACAAAAACGTTAGGAAATTCAAGCGCAGAGAAGAGACCCTTTGCTGTCTGAGGCTGTCGGACCAACCACAGAGCTGGAGTCTGACGACATGGAGGGCATCACTGTCCTGGGGTGAACAGATGGATGGGCTCCTTCCCATGGAGGATGTGGATGAAAACCAGGTCGAGTTTGACATGCAGGACATGCTACTGTCAGACGAGATCTCTCTGATGGCCTCAGGCGGCCTCTTTGATGATTAAGCAGGTGCTGATGGGGACGCAGAGGAGTTTTCACAAGAGGCCTTAACGGCACCTGTCGAAGCGGATGGATCCACTCCAGCCCTGTTTGAGCTGTGCCGCAGAGCGGCCGAGTCTCTCAAGGTGCTTTGGCCCACTCCCCCACCTTGACAGCTCCAGACAAGACTGGCTGGTAATTATTTTCTCCCGAGGTAACAGACCTCGGGGAGGCACAAATTGCCTGTGTTTCCGGATTTTCTAACGGAACTCACACGGTCCTGGGTGTCCTCTAAGGCACCATTATCCCTGCCTTTCTCCCAGTTTTTGGACTTGGAGTGAGTGGGTCTGTCGCACATCCCACCCATGGATGAAATGCTGGCAGCTCACTTGGCACCCAAGACATCAGCCAGCAAACCCACGCTCCCCAGCAAACCGTGCCGGTTCTCAGCAACACAGCTGGAAAAAACCTACCGTGTGCAGTGAGACATTGTGCACGCGCTCAATACGGCCTCAATGCTGCAGGCGTATCAGGCAGAAAAGTTGCAGGAGCTGCAGGAAGCTGTACAGTCGAAGAGAAATGTCGCAGAACCGTTGGGCAAGGTCCGCAGGACAGCAGATTTTCATCCTTCCGCTGTCGGACACCGCAGCTATTGCCCTGGTAAAAAACATGGCGGAAGCGGTTGTTGCTCACTGTGGCTCACCCTCACTGAGCTGCCTGAAAGCCAGCGTTTCATTTTTCTTCAGCAAGCCATCAAACCCACGGGACTGTTTGGAGAAGCTTTGGAAAAGATCCAGAACCTCTGGTGATCAGAGAAGGAAGCAGGAGGAGGCACTATGTCTGGGGATGCCGAGATGTCATTACTCTCAGCCCAGGGACTCCAGCAGTCACAGGAGTGCACCTCCGCGACAACATTCTCTTCCTCGGTGCCTTGCGCACAAGAGACCCTCACTAGAGACTGAACCGCGGGCGACGTTCCCTGCTGAGTATCGAGGACGTCTGCCACCTGGACAACTAGCTTAGTCCAAGCACGCTTTGTCCCAAGACAATCGAGGGCATCCAAATCCTCATCAACAGTGAGGGAGAGGAAACAGCAGTCAGCCTAGCTCTGCAGCTGGTTTTAGAACAATCAGAGCTTTTCCACCCACTGGGAAAAAGGAAAGTCTCTCGGATTCAGTCTACGTCAGAGTTGAAAAAACCCTGATTAAGCAGACAAAAATCTTTAGGGACACATCTTTTTCATTCCCCTGTTAGTGCAATAAAGGAAAAATGTTATCCTCTAGCGCCAACACTAATAAAGACATGTTGTGCTCACACTGTTCTGTGTCAAGTCAGAAATTAAGGGCGATTTTGCACCTTTTTTCACAAACCAAACTTCAAACATGAAGTGGACGGCGTTCCGTCTGAGGGAGTTAAACTCTCCGCCCTGCTGATGCAAGATGGCGCTGGTGTCACTAGCATGCCGTCTCTCGCTGTTTATGTTCGTGCTGTTTTTATTTTTTATCACCAGTGCCAGTTCACTGCTTGTGTATGATCGGCAAACATTGTTGGATCTTCGTTTCTCTGCCAAGGATTTAGTGAAATTCGACTCTGATTGTGGTGTTCGTGCGACGTTTCAGCCGTTTTCCTTCGCCGGTGGGACACCTGCTCACACCTGCCACACCCACGCTCCTCTCCCTCGGCGTAGACGCCGGCGGCGCCGGGGCAAACGCAGCGGAAGACTTTTAAAGTTTAAAGCTTTTTTGGCACGATTTCCCGTGACCTCCCGGAGGAGAAATGGAGCATTTCCTGGTTTCTCCCTGAGCCCGCGCGTGCTGGACCCTGCTGACAGCTGGCTGGTGTGTGTCAGTTCAGATGACGTCGTCAGCCCCCGCGGCCCCTGCTCTCCCCGTCCTCGCCGGCGTGGTGTGAACTCCTGTCATCTACGAGCCCTGCGTTGGGCTCCACAGACAGCTGCATTGGATGCACCGATCCCTGCCAGGTTCGGTCTTGTTAATGCAAGATCACTGACAAACAAAACTTTCATCTTGAGGGACTTCTTCATGTCCCGTGATCTGGATTTCCTCTGTGTGACAGAGACATGGCTGAGAGCTGATGAACCCGCAGCTCTTATTGAACTGTCTCCTCCTGATTGCTGCTATTTTAATTGCCCGCGCCTGTCGGGTCAGAAAGGAGGAGGAATAGCAGTTGTTTTTAAAAATGATTTTAAATGCCGTCAGGTCTGCCTGCAGTCTTTTACAAGTTTTGAACACTGCTCATTTGAAGTCGGCCGCTCTCATGTCATCTTGTGTGTCGTCATCTATCGATCACCCAAGTACAATAAGGATTTTATAAATGACTTTTCAGAATTTCTGGCCGACATCTTGCTCAAATACGACTCCGCTCTAGTACTTGGAGATTTCAATTTTCGTGTGGACTGTCCTGATGAGCCCATCTCCAGGAGCTTTTTGAATGTTATTGACTCTTTTAATTTTGTGCAATCCGTGTCCGCTTCTACACATATTCTTGGACACACGCTTGACTTGGTCTTGTCCCACGGTCTGGAGGTCTCAAATTTGGAGATATGCGACGCTGTGTTTTCGGATCATAAGCCGGTCATTTTTGACATTCCAACACACTGTCCAGTTCAAGTGCGCGCTCCTCCTCAGCGCTGTCGCGTGTTCAACTCCTCCTCTCCAGCCCTGTTCTCCTCCACTTTTCTTGGTCTCTGCGAGGAGAACTCTGAAGACTCTCTTAGTTTAAATATTGATGAACTGGTTTCCAGCTTCCACTCTGTTTGTTCACAAACACTGGACACGATCGCTCCTTTGAAGAGCCGGCGCACCAGACCTGCTCCCGAGCCCTGGCTGAGTGACGTCACGCGCGCGGCCAGGCGCGAGTGCAGGAAAGCAGAACGCAGGTGGAAAAATAACAAGCAGCTGCATGTTTCTTTTGATATTTTCAAAGAGAGCCTGTTACATTATCAAGAAATTGTAAAAGCTGAGAAGAACAAATATCTCTCAGGTGTAATCTCTTCTAACTGTAACAATCCCAGAGTTCTGTTCAAAACTATAGACATGGTTCTCAACGCTCCTAAATCTGTTGGTTTTGACGCCTCCAGTGAAGTTTGTGAAAGTTTCCTTCACTTCTTCACTGATAAAATTGTGTCAACCAGAGCAGGTATTTCTCAGCCTTCATATGACCCCTCCATTCCTCTACACTGCTCATCTGTCTTTGATCAGTTTGAGCCTGTGTCCTTCTCTTTTCTAGAGGACACAGTTGGTCATATGAGGCCCTCTGGTTCCCCCGCAGACTCCATCCCACCTCGTTTGTTTAAGGAGGTATTTTATACAATAGGACCAAGTGTACTCCAGATTATTAACTCCAGTCTTTCCTCTGGTACGGTACCTGAAGTTTTTAAACATGCATTTGTACGCCCTCTACTTAAAAAAACAGGCCTTGACCCCTCTCTCTGCTCCAACTTCAGGCCCATCTCTAATCTCCCTTTTATTTCTAAGTTATTAGAGAAGGTTGTTTACAACCAGCTGGTACCATTTTTAGAGGACAATGGTATCACTGAGCCATTTCAGTCTGGGTTTAAAGCCCGCCACAGTACAGAGAGTGCACTCTTAAGGGTTTCGAATGATATTTTTCTTTTAACAGACTCTGGCAAGTGTGTCGTTTTATTGCTTTTAGATTTGTCTGCTGCATTTGACACTGTTGACCACAGGGTTTTAATCTCTCGTCTTGAGCACTGTGTGGGCATCAGGGGTGCCGCCCTCAATTGGTTTAGGTCCTATTTAACCAATAGGAGTTTTTGTGTAAAAATGGACAATTTCATATCTTCCACTGCTCCTCTTCCACATGGCGTACCCCAGGGCTCCATCCTTGGCCCTCTTTTATTTGCTCTTTATTTACTCCCACTTGGCTCAATTTTTAGGAAACATGGCATTTCTTTTCATTTCTATGCTGATGATTGCCAGATCTACCTTCCCCTGGCACAAAACAATACACTCCAGCAACTCACACCCTGCCTTAATGATGTTAAGGCATGGTTTTCTCTAAACTTCCTTAGTCTCAACGAGAACAAGACTGAAATCTTGATTTTTAGACCGAGTTGCTGTCCTTCTTCCAGCATAGACCTTGGCTCACTGTCATGTTATCTCAGGGACTCTGTCACCAATCTGGGGGTGAAGTTTGAGTCTGATTTTAAATTTGATAAACAGATCAGCAGTGTTGTTCAGAAAAGTTTTTATCAGCTTCGCCAAATAGCAAAAGTAAAACCAATCTTATCAAGACCTGACTTGGAGAAATTAATCCACGCTTTTATTACATCTCGTCTTGATTACTGTAATGCACTGTATGTAGGCATCAGCCAGACCTCTCTCGCCCGTCTGCAGCTCGTGCAGAACTCTGCTGCTCGCCTCTTAACCCAGACCCGTAGGCGTGAGCATATCACTCCCATCCTGGCGTCCCTTCACTGGCTCCCTGTGCACTACAGAATTCATTTTAAACTTTTGCTATTTGTTTTTAAATGCCTGAACAACCTTGCCCCACCATATCTGTCTGAGCTGCTTCAGCCCTACTGCCCTCCCCGATCTCTAAGATCAGCTGATCAGTTGCTGCTGACAGTGCCCAAAACTAGGCTGAAGTTCAGAGGTGACAGAGCGTTTTCTGTCGCTGCTCCCAGGTTGTGGAACAATTTGCCACTGAGTGTCAGACAGGCCTCCTCTCTTCCTGTTTTTAAATCCCTTTTAAAAACACACTTTTATACCTTGGCTTTTAACACGTGATCTTGTTCTTTTATGGCATTTTAACCCACCTGCAGTGAGACTGGTATATGTATTTTTATTTTTGTATGCTGCTTTTGTTTTGTTTTTTTAATCGTTTTAGTTAGCTATCTTTAGTTTTACTGTACAGCACTTTGGCTAACCCTGCGGTTTTTAAAATGTGCTATATAAATAAAGCTGATTGATTGATTGATTGATTCAGGCTTGCTTCAAATGCGAGGGCATGGCACGCATGCGCACCGTCGCAATGGATCATGGGAACTATAGTCTGAGGTTACAAATTGCAATTCAGCAAGCCTCCTCTACCTTTCAGAGGGACTGTAATGTCAAAAATACAGCCAGATCTCGCTCCAACTCTGAAAAAGGAGATTTGTTCACATCTAGAAAAAGGAGCAATAAGAGCTGTCCCCTTCAGGAAGCAAACAGAGGTTTTTACAGCCGCTATTTTGTGATTCCAAAAAAGGACAAGGGACTCCGCCCAATATTGGATCTGTGACGATTAAACAGGCGACTGAGATCATTCAAGTTCAGAATGCTGACTCTGCGCCAAGTAATGCAGTCTGTACGTCCAGGTGACTGGTTCACATCAGTAGACTTGAAAGATGCATATTTTAACATTTTAATCCTACCAAAACAGAAAGTTTCGGCGTTTTGTGTTCGAAAATATGACGTACGAATATCAGGTCCTACCATTTGGACTATTTCTGGTCCCTCGAGTGTTTACAAAATGTCTCGAGGCAGCATTGACACCGATCAAGAGTCAGGGCATCCGAACCTTATACTGTACTACCTGGACAATTTATTGATTTTAGCAGATTCACTCCATCAGGCCAGAGCTCAAACAACTCTGCTGATGTCACACCTGCAGTCTCTGGGTTTTGTGATAAACAGAGAAAAACATCAGCTGGTCCCCAGTCAGTAGATCTGTTATCTGGGTCTCAAGCCAGATTCTGTAGAAAATTACACACGGTCATCCCAGCGGAGGATAACAGCATTCAATCAGTGTTTAGCTCTTTTTCAGCGGGATTGTGTGCTAACGATCAAGCACTGCCAACGCCTCTTAGGTTTTATGGCCTCTATGATATCAGCAGTCCCGCTCGGTCTACTACAGATGAGGAGGTTTCAACGCTAGGAACACATGAAACAGAACCAACTTTATCCTATAAGAGACTTTCTTTTGAACTGTCGGCTTTCCGACCACTGCCTGTGTTAACTTCAGAGCAGAGGTGTATGAGCGCTCCCTGCCAAGCATGCGTTACGCATTTATATGGAATGGACAAAAAGCTTGTGCAACACCAGTCAGCTGTTTGTGTGTTTTGCTAACCCCGTGGCAGGAAAAGCTCTGTCTAAACAACGCCTCTCTCACTGGGTTGTAGAGGCTATTTCTCAAGCTTATATCAGTAAGGGTAAACAAGCACCCAGCAGCATGCATGTGTACTCAACCAGAGGGATGGGCACTTCATGGGCATTGTTTAAAGGAATCCCAGTGGGAGACATTTGCTCTGCCGCCAACTGGGCATCCCCTCATACTTTCATAAAATTCTACAGCTTGGATGTAACAACTTGTGACGTCACCCAAGCTGTTCTTTCAGCACAGGAGATTTGAGCATGTTCTTGCTTGTCAGGACTTTGATGTCAAAGTTTTTTCTGCATATGCATTTTCGGGGCTTGATGGCAGGTCCCCATACTACTGTGTTGTATCGAGTGTACTGACCGAAAGGGAACTGGAGGTTATGAATATAACCAATGTTCCCTGAGGGAGGGAAACAAGGTATAACACAAGTCAGCCCCTCGATGCTCTAGAAGCTCGGTAAAGTGCAGATTAGGGAAATGAGACCACGTTGCATATTTGTAGGCCAGGATGGCGGGGGCCTCCTGAGTATGCAGCATTCTCATTTGCCTTGACAGGGGTGTTGAAAGAAACTTCTTCAGGTTGGTCTCGCAAGGGCGCAATCCCCATACTACTGCTGTGTTGTACCGTGTACTGACCGAAAGGCAACATTGGTTATATTCATAACCTCCAGTTTTCTATCACAAACCATTCACAACAAGCATCAACACATATTCATACGTGTTGAAAGAATGTGCCGATCAGCTCTGCGATGTGCTGGCAGACATCTTTAACACCTCACTTACCCTGGAGACAGTTCCCACCTGCCTGAAGACCGCCACCATCATCCCAGTCCCAAAAAGCTCCACAGTGACTGATCTGAATGACTATCGGCCAGTGGCCCTCACCCCGATAGTTGCCAAATACTTCGAAAAACTGGTCATGACCCATATCAAAACAACCATCAACATCAATGAAGACCCTCATCAGTATGCATACCACAAGAACCGATCAACAGAGGACGCCATCTCCTCTGTGGTCCACACTGCTCTCACCCACCTGGAACAGAAGGACTCATACGTCCATATGCTCTTTGTGGACTTCACATCTGCCTTCAACACCATGATCCCCCAAACCCTGACGGACAAACATCCTAAGATGAAAAATCTTATAAACGTATCTAAATTTTGAGGTGATTTGGAGTTTTCACATGTCACAAACAACAACCTTTAGAGAAATAACAACATACAGTATTAAGGCCAACATGTGCAAGTATCCCTTTAAAAAAGCAATTGTTTCTGCCCATCATTCAGCAGGGTCAAAAGTCATTTCTGCAGAGAGAAAGATTTCCCACATGGAAAAGTTTTGAGATGGCTGCCAATCTGTCCAGTATTTAGTGGACTGTTTAGTTTGTGTTTCTCTCTCCACAGCTGTTACCTCGGCAGTGTACCTGGCTTTACGTCATGAACAATGTGCTGATGTCTGTCTCAGGTAACATCTCCTGGAGTTTGTCTTTGTTAGAGAACATACATAGTACACTGTACACTTTAACATTGCTTTAACAAAGTGTCCTTTGCACAGGAAAGTCGTCGCAGCTTTACTCCCACAGTCTGATACCTTTGTTCGAACAGAGAGGACATCTGCAGAAGAAACACAGCAGCTTGTCTCTCGGCACCAGTCGCTTCACTGAGAGAATCATCCACAGGTTTGGACAGGCCATTAAACATTTCTGTTTTTCAAACGTACCCACAGTGGCTTTCTGGAACAAGTGAAGGGTTTCTGTTCTTGCTAATTTTCTCGCCACTTGCAGGAAGTTTGCCATATCCGTGAAGATTCCTGACACTAAAGGCTGCAGGAGATGTAGTGTAGGTAAGTGACTCCATGGTTTTAAATGATTGATGGATGCTCCTCCGCATGTTTTCCATTGTTTTATCCTCTGAGAGCTACAGCTCTGTGGTCAGTGCTGCATTGTTTTAATACTGAGGCTGCAGGTGCGAACCCAGGTTGTGCCAGGACAAACAGCAGACTTTTTTTTCTAACTAGAGAAATTGTTTTTCTGCAAAAATATACATGTACTGTGAACACAGACTGCGGAAGGACTGCTGGCATTTGCTGAAGAAGCTGAAATTGAGTTGTTACAATTAAAAGAAACCAGCTAAAAGCTAAAATAATCAAAATGCTTGTTAAAAGTAGAAAAAGGTCAACTCAAAGCTTAAAGCAAAAATAGCAAACGGATAGTAAAATAACAGTAGCAAAAGACTAACTAAAATTGATGTCGTAAAAGGTTAGCTAAAAGCTAAAGGTTTTTACGTTAGCTAAAAGTAGTATAAATATATCTACAGGTATCTACCGGTAGTATAAATATCATTCAATGTTAATCTTAAATTTTCCTCAGATAAACCTCAACACACTCTTTCCTTCTGTAATATCAAGAATATCAACAATGACACTATTTTATCTCATATTAATAATACCTTCTCCACCTTCAATTCTTCCAACCCAGATGATCTTGTCACATTATTCAACACCAGCCTAACCAACATCCTTAACTCTGTTGCTCCTCTGAAAACTCGGACTGTTTCCTTCTCCAACTCTGCACCCTGGTTCACTCCAGAACTCCGCTCCCTGAAAACCAAAGGTCGGCGGCTAGAGCGTCTTTATAAAAAATCCGGTCTCACAATTCACAAGGAACTTTATGCAAACCACCTCATCCATTACAAGAACAGTATTTCTCAAGCCAAATCCAGCTACTTCTCTGACATCATCAGTTCCAATGTTGGTAATTCAAAAACATTGTTCTCTCTCCTTCACCGTTCTGTCTCATCTCCTAACTCTCTACCCTCTCACATGGTTTCCACAGAATTTTGCAACTCCCTGATGTCATATTTCAATGAAAAGATTATTTCAATTCATAAACACCTTGGACCAAATACTGCCCCCAGCATCCTTGTTGAACTCCCCCCTCCCTCCCTCCCTTTCTCTGTCTTCTCCCTCCCCTCTGCTGATGACATTGCTGACATTATCAGCAAGTCCAAGTCCTCATCCTGTCAACTTGACCCATTTCCCACAGTTCTTGTTAAATCCTGTCTCCCGTCTCTGCTCCCTATCATCACTAATATCATCCACTCCTCCCTAACCTCTGGCATTGTTCCCACAGCCTTCAAATCTGCTGCCATCACCCCCATCATCAAGAAACCAGGTCTTGACTTTACCAACTTCAGTAATCTTCGTCCGATCTCCAATCTGCCCTTCATCTCCAAGATTCTTGAAAAAACTGTTGCTAGTCAACTTCACTCACACCTGTCCAACAACAACATTTATGAAGAGTTTCAATCTGGATTTCGCCCCCACCATAGCACCGAAACAGCTCTAGTAAAAATTACTAACGACCTTCTTCTTGCTGCTGACTCTGGTCTTCTGTCCATCCTCATTCTTCTTGATCTAAGTTCTGCCTTCGACACCATCTGTCATTCTATCCTCCTCAACAGACTAACCTCCATTGGCATCTCAGGTACCCCGTTAGACTGGTTCACCTCCTATCTCTCTGACCGCACTCAATTCATTCAGCTTAAATCCTTCCGTTCCCAGTCTTCCCCTGTCTCCACGGGTGTCCCCCAAGGCTCTGTCCTCGGACCCCTCCTCTTCATCATTTACCTCCTTCCTCTAGGTCACATCTTCCGCAAACACAGCGTCCATTTCCACTGTTATGCTGATGACACACAGCTCTACTTGTCATCAAAACCTAACTCCACCCACCCCGACTGTCTCAATGAGCTAAATCACTGGTTTTCTAACAATTTCCTTCAACTAAACAGTAACAAAACAGAAATCATTCTTGTTGGTACCAAAAACTCTATTTCAAAATCAGAACATCTTCTCGTCCCCCTTAACAACTCTCTGCTATCCCCCTCCCCTCAGGTCAAGAGCCTCGGTGTCATCCTCGACACCACTCTCTCCTTCACTTCACACATCAACAATATTACTCGGTCTGCCTATTTCCACCTCCGTAATATTAACCGTCTCCGTCCTTCTCTCACACCCCGCTCCACAGCCATCCTGGTGCACAGTCTTGTGACTTCCCGTATTGATTACTGCAACTCCCTTCTCTACGGCCTCCCCAACAAATCTCTCCACAAGTTACAGATGGTCCAGAACTCAGCTGCCCGTGTCATCACTCAAACCTCCTACTATAACCACATCACTCCTGTCCTGCAGCAGCTCCACTGGCTCCCGGTTAAATCACGCATCATCTTCAAAATTCTACTCCTCACGTTCAAAGCTATCCACAACCTTGCCCCTCCTTATCTATCTGACCTCCTACAAATCTCCATCCCATCACGCTCTCTCAGATCCTCCTCTTCGCTACATCTCCATGTACCCTCTGCCCGCCTCTCCACCATGGGGAGCAGGGCCTTCACCTGCTCTGCCCCTCACCTCTGGAACGCCCTACCGCCAGACCTTCGAAACACCACCTCCCTTTCTCTGTTCAAGACTGCTCTGAAAACACATCTCTTTAGACTAGCTTATCATTAACTTTACTAAATGTATTTTTATTATTTTGCATTTTATAATCTTTATGTATTTTATATTTCAATTTGTCGCTGATAATGTTTGATCTGTATTACACTGTATTGGTTTGTTAAGTGTCCTTGGGTGTCCTGAAAGGCGCTTTTAAATAAAATGATTACAGTAATAATATTATATTATTATTAGATAGATAGATAGATAGATAGATAGATAGATAGATAGATAGATAGATAGATAGATAGATAGATAGATAGATAGATAGATAGATAGATAGATAGATAGATAGATAGATAGATAGATATGTGTGTGTATACAGTATATGTAAATATATATATATATATATATATATATTTAAATCTTTTTATATGTATACTGTATACTTGTATATATTTATAGATCTATAGAGGTCTCAAGATCAGTTGTTTTCACTGTATGCAGCTGTTTTGCACCCGTCAGCCACCGTAATATTTAGCTAAAGTTTCAAATTGTTTGGTGTATATTAAAACAAGATATGTGTTGATGTTGTTTTATTTTTACTCATTCATCTGTACAGCTTCCTTTCACAACTGCATTTGAAATCACTGTATTTTTATTTTAACCACTAGAGGGAAGCAAATACAAAGTTTTACTAAAGTGTGTGGGTGATTGTGAACTACAGTACTGTATATCTGCAGGAGGCACATAAACTGATGTAGTCAAACTCTGCAATAAAGACATTAAAAGATAACGTTTTTTATTTAAAAAAAATACCAGGAGTAATGTATTATTAAACAAAATAATTTGTTTTTGACACAATCTAAAAGTGGGTGTATTTAAAATGATATGTGTGCATCAACTGTTGCTGAAATAAAGATGTTTTCCCAGGTTGCCCAACAGCAGGGACTTTCCTCATCTCAGGTGGTCTGTAATTTACTGGTGTCAACAGTTTTTATGGCAACTTTTAACTTCAAAGCTGCTCTAACATTAGAAAAGGAGCTTTGTAGGTCAACATTAACTTTACCACAGTGGCATCATAATAGAACATATCTATATTAATGGTTTTAACGTGAACAGGATGATATTTAAGAATAAATATTGGGTGAGAGCAGCTTCAGGCTGTCTAAAGCCTGAGACAAATACAATATTTATTATAGATGGGGTAAAAAAAAAAAGAAGGTTTGATTTCAGAGAAAGTGAATTACACAGGCGGTTAGGACTTTAAGCACACTTTGAGCATGCACGTGTGCATGTGTGTTTAAAGGGGATAAAAAAGAAGGAGTGAAGTGCTGCCTTTGAGGATGCTCCCTGTGTGACTCCTCTCTCCTACGTGGACACTGCTTGTGTGTTGTTTCAGTAAACAGAGAAGGGTCCTCAGATGATCCAAGACGAGCACATGGCCACTGCAGCCCACCCAGGAGAACCGCTAACCTCCAGACACACGCACACACAGACTCACTTTTTCACAGCAAAACCACAAGAAGTTATTCAGACTGACCAAGAAGAGTCTGGTTTTAGACTGGAACGCTTTGTGCCTGATATAGTCTTACAAAGTCGACTCAGTGTGCACACATCGCTGGAATATTGATTAGAAAGCTGTAAAACCTCAGACAATGTTGTTGTTGGTTAGCTCTTGTGGAAGGCTTTCACATTTGTGAATGATATCCAACAAGTCAACAAAAGACAGTTTGAAGGTTGAGATGACAAAACAGGATAAGCGGGTTGAAAAAGAAAAGGCCTGAGACTCTCTGCTGGCCAGGCGTGCACGTATCTCTCAGGCTTTGCTTGTACAGCCTCACTTCAAGGCGAAGGGCCCTGCAAACATAAACAGTGGAGCGGCTGCAGCTGGAGCAGGGAGGCAGCCGCTTGCTTACCGGGACCTCTCTACACTAAACAATGGATCAAGTGACGCACGGGCCTTTTGGCAGCGCAACAGAGACACAGGCCTTCTACCAGCACGTTTATATCTCTGCTCTCTCAATATTTATCTCAAAGGAAAATACACAGTTTTCCACTCCTTTTGTCAGTTCCTGTGTCTTCCACCTCCGACGCAGCAGAGCCAGAAAACACAAGACTCACTGTGCAAACAGCTCTTTAGCTCTGACTTGAATCCCATCATAAAATGCAGGTGATGAGAATAAACGTAACATTTGCATCAAATTTGTGCAATAAACTGATATTAACTGTTTTCTGATCAAAGTCAGCATGAGTACTGTATTTTCCAGCATATAAGTTTTATTATTACGTGTCACCACTGACCCATTGTGTTTATTTAATGGTCAAAACAGCTTCATTTCGCGTGGGCAGTGCGGTGCCATCCATCCATCCATGCGTCCATTGTGGCCAGAGCTGCTAGCTCTCCAGCGTTCCTCAGCTTGCACCAGCTGAGTAAAGCGAGCATGCACGGGAGGACTCCTTGTTGTAGTTCTTTGAAATTTAAAGTGACAGTCAAAAATTGTGTTATGAATAGGAAAAAAAAGTATATGTACCATATTCTCCGGCCTATAAGTCGCACCTTTTTGCCTACATTTCCAAGCCCTGCGACTTATAGGCCGGTGCGACTTATACGTAGATTTTTCGTTTTTTTTTTTCACTTTGGTCAAAAAATGGTCACTTAATTTAACGGTTTTTAACCGTCAAAGTGCATTTATCAAGAAAAGTTAAACTGAGACACACTTTCACTCTAATATCAGCTAACAAAAATATATATTTGTATGTGTTTATCTTTAAAGATCAAAGAGATGTAGGTCTGTTTGCTGCACTGCAGGTCTGTTGTTGCTGCGCGTGCTCGTTTTGTGCCGTGAGGTGCGACTTATAGGCCGGTGCAACTTATACGTGGATTTTTCCACTTTATTGTACATAATTGGACTGGTGCGACTTATACTCCGGAGAATACGGTAAGTTGCTTCGGCGTATAAGTTGTAGGACTGACAAATCTGCGAGAAAAAAAACTGTGACTTATACACCAGAAAATATGGTAAACTAAATAAGGATTTGTCACTCTTGCTATGCACGTCAGTGCTTTTCAAAGTCCAGTTTGTAAAAAAAAAAATATTAAAAAAATAAATAGGTGTGTGCATCTGTGTTATATCGCTTTTATGATGAGGCACAACGGGGAAAGGAAGGGCCCAGGAGCCAGTGAATTAACCCATTTTACATCTAACAGTTGCCTGGGTAACTGGATAGGAATGAGGTCCAAATGGTGGGTAATCTCTTGATGAATCAGGGAGCAGCTTGTCTTTTTCCCATGTAGAGACCTCCTCGGCCTGTTACCGTAACAACAGGAGGGCTCCTCCGTTGTTTGCTTGGTTGAGTCACCCAAAAATTGTACTGGTCAATTATTATTATTTTTATTTTTTTTTAATAGGTACCTTTTATTACCAAACTGAACAAAGCACAAAATTTATTGGCACTCTGATAAATGCATACTGTTAAAATATTCAACCTTTATTTATACAGGTTAGTCTCACTGAGTCACAAGGACTCATTTACAAGAGAGACTTTTGATTTATTTTCTTTTAAACCCCATAACTAAATTTCTCAATCAGTATTTAAGTTTCAGCTTCAGGGATCACCACAGTGAACAAAGTCGCGTGAAGACAACCACAGACCACCGAGCTACCACAGCCCTCTGTGTGGAGCAGAGAGCGGCCATAGGGCACCCGGGGGAGCAGCTGGTGGGGGTTAAGGGCCTTGCTCAAGGGCCCAGAGAGGGCGGGGCAAATGAAGGTGGAGGCAGACACCTTTCCCACCCACATTTGATGTTGTCGGTCAGAGGAGTCGAATCGGCGGCCTTCTGATCACAGCTGCATTTTGACAAAAAGCACCATAAAAGTTTTTTTTATTATTTTATGATCATTATGTTTATTTTATGTAATAGTCCGCTATATATGTCAAAAGCAATCATTTTTAAAGTTAAGTTTTTTACATTTTTACAAGACCCCACACTTGATGTTTCATGAACAAGTGGCGGTCCCAAACCCCGACTTTATAAACCATCTGTTTCACTGCTTAAACACATCAGACAAAAATGTGACAGCACAAATAAAGGATCCGTGTGTTTTTCTTGCTTCCCCCAAAAAACAATCTTACAGAGAAAAACGGAAGAAAAAGCAAATCAAACTGAGCGTGCATGCAACAGCACGGAATGCAATGACACCCAAGACCTCTGGCACGAGGCTGGGTGTGCACCTTTAACACTTCCCTTCACAAGCAGCAGAGCTCGTAAAAAACTGTTTTTGACAGTAAAAACCAATTTTGAACTTCCCCAGCTCTTCCTGGAAACACTTTTATCTCTGACATCCAGGTAATGTGCAAGTTCAGACTTTTATACGGTGATTGCACTCACCCTCCAAGCAAAACGCATAAATGTTAACATGCTTAACAGAAGATTAAAGCTTAAACTCTGCATTCCTTGACAAGTTTATTTTCTATTCCCTGATTGAACACAAAGTGTTACCAAGGACCAAAACTTTGCATGTGCAGGATAAATACTACTGGGGAGGTTGAAAATAAAGATATAATAAATATAACAAGGGGCCCATGTCAGCCCTTTACTTGTAAATCTAAAGGCTTCGCATTCCTTAAAGCATAGCATCAGCTGTTTTTCATACCAGTTTTAGACTAAGATGATTTTTTATGTTGTAGCTGTTTTGTTCAATCCTTAAAAATAATGTTATGCACAATTCCAGGGGCGATTCTAGAATCTGCCCTTTAGGGGGACGTTGCCCACAGTGCTGACAATGACTCTTGGCTTGAACAATGTGGTGGCCATTAGCATCAAAAGCATTTGTGATTGGGAGTCCTCCCCCAGAAGATTTTGAATGAAGTAGATGCCATTTCCTGCATTCTGGTGAATTTTAACGAGTTGTTAACCTACATATGTAAACACTTGCAAAATGATTTTTTGGGACGGTCCCGTCCGGCTCTCTGAGTCACTGAACACCGAATTCAGTTGGAAGGTGGACCAACTTTAGTCCTGTTTGAAAAACGGGTCAGTTTGATGATAAAAAGACTACAGAGAAGCCGGGGGAGCAGCCGTCCATCAGCTCGCCGGAACTGCACCCTGTATTCACTGGTTAACTGGACATCA